>CM034350.1:65787616-65867224 GCA_019925275.1 Mytilus edulis
GTCTATTTATTTTGTTGCATTTCTGTCTCATCGTCGTATACAAAAGATCTCCTCTTAATCGTAAAATTTTTAATATCACAATTACAAATGTAACTGCTAAAAGATGCAGAAACTATCAAAGAGATATTAGAATCTCAAAAGTCAAAGAAAAACAAAACAAAACAAATCAAAAACAACACACGAGAAGACGAACAAATAAGCAGTAAACTACTAAGAAAAGCTAAAGATTTAACATCACGAACCTATAACAAAGCGAGTGTAAGCTCGGACATTCCGGAAGGGTTATTAGTTTTTAGCACCCGTCGTATTGCTCATGCAAGTACAAATCTTTTAAAAAGTCACATTTTACAATTCGTTAACATGTACGACGCGAATTTCGTACTATATTTGGTAAATGAAATAGTGATAACTGATGCCATATGATGTTTTTCTCCCAATCGAACAACTTAGCATTATGGAAAGTTTTTTTTCGGTTCAAGAATTACCAATCAAAGTAACACGTTTGTAAATTGCTCGATTGTATTAAGTTTGTTTTCTGTACCAATACCGCGTTAGATCACCAGAGTTACCAACTGGTATTTTTGATTTTTGATTTTCATTTCATTGCTATTACTTTCGATTACTACTGCTTTAATTTGCCAAAAAAAAAAGCATTCCAAATAATCGACAAAATTAAAACTAAAAGAATACTTGTAGCTATAGGATGTGTAGAAAAAGCAGACATTGTTTTTCTCGTTGATGCATCTGGTAGCGTGGGCGCAACAAACTTCAAGAAAGAACTAGAGTTTGTTTCAACAATATTGTCCAACTTTACCATAGATTCAGACCACGTACAAGTAGGAGTTGTAACGTTCGACAGCAAAACGTATCTAAGAATAAAACTAAACCAGTATAATGATACAAAGTCTATACAAAATGCCGTGAAAGGAATACCATACACTGGTCAGCTGACAAATACTGATATAGCCCTTCAGTTCATACTCAGTAAAGTGTTTGTTCCAAGTGCCGGGGATCGATCAGATGCAAAAGATGTATTGGTTATTTTGACAGATGGCGTGTCAGGAAATCCTTTAAATACCGCAAAACAGGCATACATTTATAAAGAAAAGCATATTCAAGTTATAAGCGTTGGCATTGGCAGAGGCGCTAACATAGAGGAACTCACAAACATGGCATCCGTTCCAGGATATGTTTTTCAAGTCACAGATTTTAGCAAACTTCTAGGCATACAAGAAACCATCCATGCATTGTCCTGCAATAATGACGGTAAATTGTAACGTATTATAAACGAGACGGTTGTATCTATCGCTCCTCTTTTATAAGACATTTGTTGTTGAAACACATAATTTGTCGAAATTCAGTAACCTCTTGACCATGTTTCAAATCGTCTTAAAAGTTAAATTTGATATATCAGGCCATTTTACCTTACGTTGTTTCGTAGCCAGCTATCAAGGTAAATACTATATAATTCTATTTTAGGTTCACATAAACAAAAAAAGCTTAAATGAGTAAAATCACGTAAAGCGAAATAAAATCTGATCATGTTACGTGTGGAGGATACCATCTTCAATTTAATAAAATATAAAATGACAATATTTAAACGAGAATTTTCCATCTATATAGTGAAAAAAAATGTCTATAATTCCAGTTTACTGAATGGAGACTATTTTTTTTTAAAACTAGGTAAACGATTATATCAATTTGTTTGAGGTTAAGTTAGAATTGGGTATTTTTGACTTCACACTATATTAAAATATATATTCTGAAATTGTTACGTATCAAACTTTGAATAACGTCAACGCGATGTGTTGGAAATACCAAGAACTATAAGAAAAAAATACACCTCTGCTATTCTATACTAAAATTATGTATAAAAATCTGAATTGTAGTTATCACAACACCGTCACTGCAGTGGATGTTTGGATGAATAAACCATTAGGACGGTAGCAGTAAATGGAAAAGACTACTGCAAAGTTTTTTTAATTTCTTAAATGGTTTAGATTAAATAGAAAAAAAACTTAAAGTGTTGTTATAAAACCTGATCAAAAGGATTGAGCAATACCGTTGCTGCATGTATTCAGACAAAAATAGTGCACAAACATAATATTTAACTTGCATTAGTACCATGCCGGGAGCCATAAGTTAGGCAGACCTGTTAACTATTTTGGAGCTATAAGTTTACCCCCAGTTTTGGTGGGATTTGTTTTCTTTATGACAGGCGTACTTGACTTTTGCTATTATTGTAGAGCAGAAAAGAAAGAGAACTCTTTAATTGTGAACAAACAATTTACTTATAATGACTGACTACTGACACCATCATTGGCATCGACCCAGCGATTGTAAAAAATCCCCAAAAATGCAAAGCTTATAATTTGCTTAACCAGTCGAGCGTTTTGTCTACTCGAGACGTATGAGTGACGCTCGAATCAAAACAGTCAGAAAGGTTAATAAAATACGAAGGAAAAAATAAAATAAATAAATAAATCCGAAAAGTTGTGCAAAATCCACGGCTAATGACATCTATGTTAAGGGTAAAGAAAACCCTAAGAGTTTGAATAATTAAAGCAGAAAATCTTCTGAGAATAACAATCTTGTTGATATTTTATACTAACTACTTCAATGGTGGTACCTTCTAAACCAATAGTTGCATCGACCCAGTGATTGTAATCAAACTTCATCATAGACAATCACGCTGATAGTTTGTTACTGTAACAACAGACGCGTGTTTTGGCTAAATAAGATGCATCAGTTGTTCTCGAATCAAAACAATGAAAAAGACATTGCAAATCGATTAAAACCATTGAAAGACACGAATGAGTGTAGAAAAATGCATTCCGAATAATTAAAGAATATATCATATGAACAGAAAATGAACTGAAAATGACCATACCATTAATACGTTATGTCAACACAATAGTGTTGACTTACAGGGCTGATATATTCTGAAAATATGATGTCGGATGTGAAATATATAACAAAATGAAATATTAGAATATACTTTATGATAGCCAATATAATGACCAGCCCAGTCTACGTTTATGTAGGTCATATTTATCGTTGTTATATATTCTGACTTGATCCCAGACTGAGCAAGATATGTGTTTTACTCTGGACAGACAGATGCTGTCAAGGTTTGAAAAGAAAGATGCATGATATCAGAGCGCAGTTTACAACTAATTGATATCACTGCAAACACTAATACACAAAGTTTACATTGATTTGAAAAAAACAAGTAGAAACTAAGTTCAAATTGGAAAGAAGGAGGAATGCTGCAATCAATTAATTAGTCACTGAAATTTACTGAAAAAAGTAAACTTATTCAATCCTTTCAAAACTATGTCAAATGTATTGATAAACGAACTAGCTGCTTATATGTGGACACTTTTACTGCTTTTAAGTGCAGAAAAGTACTTTATGATGTCACTTTGACGTCTCAAACATAACGACATATACGTATCTAACCTAAAATTACTATTTCCTGCATGAGAGTTAAAAAAAAATAAAAATGCATAAGAACAAGTGATGTATCCAACCTATTTTTCTTTAAATCTTTGTAAAATACTTTTTGTAGCAGTTATTTTTACAAAGTACGAATCACTTTGTGACTATCTTGATAATCAACGTAGATAAATGACACCCTTATAGTGTCAGACATTTGACCCAGAAAAGTGACAACATTTACAATCAATGGGAAAGCGTCCAATCGCATTGAATTGAGGAGTGCTCTTCAGCAGGCTACACAATGAGGTATCCGATAGAATTTGATAGCTCGTCTCAAGCTATGGTTATATAGGACAGTGACATTGTTATGTATTTATGAACCATTTTTTTTCTGCATAATTATTGTTTCGATGTATTTTTCCAACGCTTTTTTGGAACAATAACAAATAGAACACATAAGACTACTAGTTATCAGTTCGATGATACTAGTATACGAAATTGATTGAGATTAAAACGTATATATACCGAGTCCTATGGAACTACAGTAAATAGATAAAAACAAACAGAGGATTGTGTCGGAATTCTCGTAAAGAACATGATTCGAGTACTCAGTACATGGACCTGAACAGAGGTACAAGCGTCAACGGATTAATGGCGTCAGTTTCAAAACATTCTGCTTGGCATTATAATGAAGATCAAATTTAAATAAAGCAGAAAACGTCATATTTTATCTAATTAGTAAACTTGTTTTCGTGGAAATGATTTAATCAATCGATGTATTCTGGTTTCTTTTAGATTATGATGATTGGTAAACAATTAAATTCACGTGAACTGGTGTACACCCTTTGTTATAAAGATGAACAAGTCATTATGATTTGAATTATAAATTAACTCACAAGGAGACGATATCGAACTTATTTTATAAAAAGGTGACTACACAAATAGAAATCTAGATGACGGAAAACTAACCAGACATATCTGGCTTTTGAAAAGGTGTCCCAATCTTTAACTTTAATGTTACAGATTAAGAATCGCATACACAATTTCTGTCCTTTCCCTTCTGCATTCACAAGAACATATCTATCTGGTCTATTTTTTTAGACAATGTTTTGGTAAAACTATGTTATTTTTGTTCTATGAGTTTTGTTATGAATGATTAACTTAACCGATCACCCACAAGTTAAAGTCATAATCATATAAACAATTTTATCACGTGTGAAGTTCTGATACCCATTAAATCCGTTTTCGGACATTATTGACGAAGAAATGTATAGATAATTTAAAAAGAAAATTACTTTCATACAAATGGAAAGCTACTTTTGCTGTAAATGATAAGATCATCTTTGATTCATAAGTATTATATATCGTCAGTCCTATTACAGATTATCCAGACATTACCATAGTCATAAGACAATTTTATTAACCAACCATGAGCCCTTGTCAGGCAATATACACAAATTTAATTATACAAAAAGTATTATAAAACATGCAAGAATAATAATTTTCAGTAAAAATACACAAACAACAAAAAAAATAAAAATATGAGCAATATAGGATATAATAATCAACTGTCAAGATGTCTTTAAAAGCAAAACTTAACTGTTACGGTAAATATATTGTTATTTGTAGTTTTGATTAAAATGAAAAAAATATTTTAGCGTCTTACATCATTTTTGGTAAATGTAAAATAGATTTCATAATTCATTTTAATATAAAGATAAACGGACCGTGTAAAATATATTATATAGCAATTCAACAATTTATTTTATAAAAAGTACAATTTAATATAATTAAAAAAGGGTCATGAAATATAGGGTGATGATAAGAAAGTAACGACAAAAACTTAAAAGCAATAGAGCATATGATACATGTAAAGAAAACATAAAGGGTGTGTATTCATAAGTACTGTGTGTTTGTCTAGAAGATATACTACACCAGGTAAGTTGCCGTTGATTTAATTTTTCTTAAAATATTCTGTGCGAAGTCAGGATTATGGCATTTGTTATCAAGTATCCAGTCTCAATATATGTTGTTTTTGTAGCAGTTCAGAGTTTCTGTTGTTCCGTTGGTTGTTTTCCTCTTATAGTTGATGTGTTTCCCTCGATTTTGGCTTGTGACCCGGATTTGTTTTCGCTTAATCGAATTTTGTCTATTGAACAGCAGTTTTCTACTGTTACTTTACTCAGTCAACAAACACACAAAAAATCATGAACGGATTTTGCAATTATTAAATTTGACTGAATGCAAAGTCTGAACCTTCTAACCTTATGTCACTTGCATAACATTATACCCTTAAGTTTAAGATACTTTTTTTTCTGCCAACTATATGATTGGAGTGATCAATAACTATTTGTGCAATGTTTTTTTTCTCTTTCATCCTTCGTTAAGTTGACATTCGGATATATCGTAAATTTCATAATTCCCTAAAATGTTAAAAACCATTATAACATGTTATTACACTTTTTATTTGTGCGAGTGTAATTTTTGTTTTAAACATGTTTTTCATGAAATGGTTTGTATATTTCAAATACCGGCAAATTGTTTCAAGTGTCTATTGATTTAACAATTGTAAAACATAAGGGACGTATGTACGAAGCAGAAAACTAAATATTCTCAGATTTAAATCAATATGGTGGCTATTACCAGACAAAAGCAGCAGGAACACTTAGAATTATTTGTATTTAGCAAAAAATTAGATTAATAAAAAGTAAGTTATTTTTTATCAACGACACTATATTCTTTTCGAAACTATCGACAATTTCAATCAATTTATTGTTCTCTTTAGCCACTTATTTTTTTAATTTGTAAATTCTACACACAGAGAAACAAGTGATCAGTATGCTGGAGTTTATTATCGACAACATATTTGTTGAATTTGGAGGTGGACCTTTTCAACAAATTATCGGCATTCCTTTGGGAACGAACTGTATTTTGATATGAATCGGAGTTCCTTTAGACACTTGTCAAAAACAAGAAGATCAAAGAAGCCAGATTATTCAATTTCACTTTTAGATATATTGATGATGTTCTTTTCATAAACAATCCGAACTTTACTGATTGGGTTCCATTAATATATCCCCCCAGAACTAGAAATGAAAGAAACAACAGACACGGCTTCCTCCGCCTCATTTTTAGACTAATACCGCGAATTTGACACACACAGTCATCTCAGTAGCAGAATCTATGACAAACGAGCCGATTTTAACTTTGAAATTATCAATTTCCCCCACATTAGTAGCAATATACCAGCTTCACCTGCATATGGGATATACATTTCCCTATTTATTCGATTTTGCCTATTATATCTGTCCACGCATCGTTGTAAATATAATGGAATTTGATGCAACTGTCATACAAGTGAGAGGTTTAGCGCTATAAAACCAGGTTCAATCCACCATTTTCTACATTTATAAATGCCTGTACCAACTGAGGAATATGACAGTTGTTGTCCATTCTTTTGATATGTTTTATCATTTGATTTTGCAATTTGATGCGCTTGAAATAAAATCTGTGCCATATTGCTATCAACAAAAGGAGCTCAAATGGTGAACACAACTTCGATGAAAAAAAACACATTTAGTGATTTGATGACTTAATAAACTCATCATAGATACCAAACTTAGAAACTCCACGCCAAACGTGCGTTTCGTCTTCCAAAGACGCATCAGTAACGCCTTAATCAAGAAAAGCACAAAGAGCATTTCGGACCCGAAGTTACAAACATTTTTGCTAAAGAAATCTAAGGTAACCTATTCCTGTTGTAAAAATTCCTAAGAACAAGTATTCATTAAAAATCAAGTTTTGTAAATGATTTATTCATTATTATGACCAATGATAATTGGTGCAGACTACTCGGGTGGTGATTCCCTTAGGGAGGAAACCGAAACCAGCATTAGCATTGAATCAGTGGTTATAATTAAACTCATAAAAACCAGGAGTAAAAATTTGCAAGCACTATACAAATAACACATAGCTGAGAGGGTGATAAAGCAGATTGTTACCCGGAGAAAACATTGTCAACCGCGGTGAAACCAAGGTTGACAATGCTTTTTCTAGGGGTACCTATTCATTTATTCATTCAATTTATAATACTGAATGTCTTATCATTATTATCTTTGACAGATTAATTTTATTTTAAAAGTATTTTTTTGGCGTCACGTACATAACAACGTTACGGGTATTAGATAAAAACAACAAAAGTTAGGCAAGATGTTTTGTTTTTTGATTTTGACTGTCAAATACTAATATCTGATCCAAACCTTAGAACTTTTTTATTTAATTACTTCATGTAAGCTATTAAACCAAGAGTTCCAAATGGTGAAGTTGAAATCACCCCTTCGTTAATTTTCCCGACGCCATCACAAATTGGTTGACCGTTATGGAATAACTGTTTCCTTACGTCGTAACCACAATACCCTTCCCTTTTCACGAATGTAAACCTACCGAATTAGACTATTTACCGGATTTGTAATAACATAAGCAACATGACGGGTGCCACACATGGAGTAGGATCTGCTAACCATTCCGGAGTACCTGCTGAGATCACCCCAGTTTTTGGTGGGGTTCGTGTTGCTTAGTCTTTAGTTTCTATGTTGTGTCTTCTTTACTATTATTTGTCTGTTTGTCTTTTTATTTTTAGCCATGGCGTTGTCAGTTTATTTTCAATCTATGAGTTTGACTGTCCCTCTGAAATATTTCGTCCCTAGTCCTTTAAATTATCGATTTTTTTATTGGTCTGGGCGAGAGGGTAACATTAAAAAAAATTGTCACCCGCTCAGCCTTTTGATAAAGCAAATAAACACTCTCGTATTAGCCAATCAAAATATGGCATTTTAACGTGAAATATGATAATACACTGTATTCTACACAACATCTAAATAGAAAAATGTTAATATTGAAGACGATATTTTTTTTTCTATCCGCAACTAAATCAAATATCGAAACCACAATTTAAAATATGATGCCTAACGCTTTTTGACACTAAAAGACAGATTCGGTATACCCGCTCAGCCATTTGATAAAGCAAATAAACACTCTCGTATTAGCCAATCAAAATATGGCATTTTAACGTGAAATATGTTAATACACTGTATTCTACACTACATCTAAATAGAAAAATGTTAATATTGAAGACGATATTTTTTTTCTATCCGCAACTAAATCAAATATCGAAACCACAATTTAAAATATGATGCCTAACGCTTTTTGACACTAAAAGACAGATTCGGTATACCAATTAACCTTCTAAGATATCATTTATTGAGTTTAATCAAACGTTGTTGAATACCATCTTTTCTTCTTACTCTTCGTTCTTAGTACATTTCAATATGATAAAAAACCGTCAAGTGTTATAAAACCAAGAGATTTTTTGAAAGTTTTCCGGTTGACCAGTTTCATTCGTCCGGTACTCTTGAAACTAAATCTATTTTCCTTTCAACTATCATACTAACCTCCTGTTACACACTTTAAAACTTAAAAAAAAACTATGAAGATACTAAGATGAAATCTGAAGGTAAAGAAGAGACGAAATGAGAAATAACATAGAAACTAAACCCCAAATCACCTACATTTACTAGCTCAGGTCAAACTAGCTGCTATTTATAACACAACTTTGACTGCTATACAGGTATTTTTGATTACCTAATATGTATGTTTGCTTGATCACACATCGTTGTCAATATAATGAACGTTTATACAACTGTCATACAAATGAGAGGTTTAGCTAGCTATAAAACCATATTTAATCTATCATTTTATACATATGAAAATACCTATACCAAGTCAGGAATATGGCAGTTGTTGTCCGTTTCTTTTGATGAGATTGAACTTTATGCCATTTGATTAGGTACTTTCCATTTTGAATTTTCCTCGGATTTTCATTTTAACTGTACTATGATCAATCTGTTTAATCAATTAAATTTCCAATTACAGAGCTTGATGTTTATTAAAACCTGTATACTAAGAATAGACAATGCCCGTTTGAAATATGATAACAGTACGTCATACCATAATATTCATTGGACTGATAATCAGTGTAATTGCCGACGTAGATGTAGTGAGTATCATTTATTTAGAATATATTGCATAATTTGGTACTGAACATTAAAATGTGTTTTTTTTGTAACTAGATGTACTTTTGTCAATAAAAATACAACATCCTGTTCGAATTTACACTTATGTATTCATAAAATTATAGATATTAAAACGATTGTATAAATAATTATAATCAACTCATGTGGATCCAGCTGAGAACTGTCTACCTTGTCTATTGTAACATTAGATTTTTAACTAAGCATATATATTCAGATTATTTATCCTGTTTGAAATGTACATATTCTAAATATCCACAGATGGCATGTTTACCCCGTTATATGTGGTTTTCACTCTTATTTTAATATTTTGTCCATTTTGGCAAAATATAGATAAGACTTACCTGAGTGTGATTGACCATTATTATTTACCCAAATCATATGTTGTTCTGCATTCAAAATCAGATATGTTATTTATTTATAATTTTCGGTAGATTGCCTTTTTAATCCCCACAAAACGCGTCCGAGAAATAGAAATATTGATTGTTTGTTTTCCTTTTAGTGTCCATGCATCTGTCCGCACTGCCTTGTGAGCGTGAAGACGTGTTAAATTTTTGTTTTTGTTTTTATCAAAGGACAAGGTACGATAAGGCCTGTTTTTGGCCCCCCTATTTTCTCCTTTTCAAATTCTGTTTTGGAAAGCTACTGTTTAGGTTGAAATATTCCCTTAGGTTTGAAGTTAGATTTGATGAACCAAACCCTAAGTTTTAGCTACTTGGTGAGGTGAGGGGGAGGGGGGGGGGGGGGTAATTTCTGTTATTATTCAAATATTGTAATTATTATTCACTTTGCAGGTATTCCGTACAACGAATTTTTAGTATTTTAGTACCTGCGCCAACGTGGCCCAGGAATATTTTTATTCCACTGTCACGAGAACTGCTTTTGCTGTACAAATCGCAATAATTTTCTCCGGGTCACGTAGGTGCACGCTATTATATTTTAAGAAACAATGGCCAAGAATCGTCATTTTTCCTTCTTTTGGCGTTTTTGATGCCCTTTTACCCACCTCACCTTACATATTTTCTGAAATTAACGGTTTTGAAGTTCATCAAAACAAACTTTAAACCTAAGGGAATATTTAAATGTGATAAGTAGCTTTCCAAAACAAGATTTAAAAAAATGAGAAAATAGGGGGGTAAAAAAACGGGCCTTATCGTACCTTGGTCTTTGTATAAAAGATTAATATGAGCAATTCCTCGAGAAGTTCAAAACTCTGTGCCTTTCTTTAATTCTTTTAAAAGTAATGCCCTTTGAATATATCAACCTTATTAAAATTGCATTGTCAACGTTCTCATGTGTACCATCCTCGCTTAATTTTTATCGAATTTATTTCAAAGGTTTACTTAAGCAATTTGTCGGGCCGCTTTAAAAATTCAACGCAGATCAACTATTCTCGAAGATAAATGCCACTTGGAAATATGAATCATATCGAATAACGCATTGTACCTTCTTACATGTACAATTTTAGCCAGATTTTTTATCAAAATTTTATATCAGCAACGTCTCCGACAATATCAAAAATCAATGCCGGTCAACCACTTTTAAAAGAAATACATCCTTTGGAAAAAAAATATTATATGGTAAATGACATTGTAAAGTCTCTCATGCTTTCATTATATAACTTGTTATTGCCAATTGACAGATAAAATATGTGCAACGCGGGGGGATACTGGAATATTATTTAGATTTAGTCATGTGACATTTTAGTACTGGAATACGAAACATACTGATCTTGGTATTTGTTAGCCAACATCAGCATTCCAGCCTTTTAAACGGTAAATGAAGGATACTTTAAAGATTTTTTGTTTGTTTACTTCTAGTTGATAAATATATATTGACTATTCTCATCCAATCCTTTATTTATATATAAATCTATACTTACTATTCTCATTTCATCCTTTTTTATATCTAAACAGCAACCCCGTGATTTGAAAAAAATGTTAATGAAGTTTTTATTTTTTGGGAGATATTTACTAAACAGACAAGTAATACTAAACGAAACACCTAAAAGGAAAAAGTAGCTCTCAAAGGGGCTGTCCAAATGTGTAAATCGAAGGCACATTTAAAATAAAAAAAAGCACTTTATAAATGTTAAGCGTCAGGCTGATTTTCTAGATTTACCTTTATCACGAACGCTCAAAGCGAAATATATAAAAGCCAAGGTTGTAAAAGTATTATATAGAAAGCAGAATTTCAACAGACCATGCAAATGCATGTAGATGATGTCTAATATTTCAGATTAAAGGTGAACTAGTTGTTTATTCATTTAAAGACAAAAAGTCAGGATTTGGACCCAGTATACCGAAACGTGGAATCAAGGTATTCGATTATGCTTTGTTGTAGTCATAGTTAAATTAAATAAAGGATGTTCTAATAGTTGTATATTTTTTTTTGCATTTTCAATGAAGACAATAACCACAACAGTGATTCTGACAATTCACATCAAATTTCTGTGAAAAAACGGGATATTATAATCACATTAAAATTTGAAATGTCAAGGTAAAATAACAATTGATTGAATTTGATTAAAATGATTTTTTTTGCAATCATTTGCTTAATTATGATGAAGGAACAAAAATAGCATTTTCTTGAACTTGTTAATATGTTTTTTTTTAACATCATATTTTTTTTAATTCTAGGGGAAGCTTGTTTATTTAAAGACAAACAAAACTTGCCATGACTATGTACCAAATCGTCCGACAGAGAAGGAAAACGAGACTTTAATTGCTTTAATGGAAAAAAATAGTGATTGCACATTTTTTAACATGGTAATCAGTATAAAACTCAATACAACAACTCGTTTTTCGTCTGTAGTAATAGCAGCTAATTGATAGATTAGCTACAGCTAGCAAGCAAAAAGAATAGAAATCGAATTTTAAAAGTCATAACCAAAAAAATCAAAAAAAAAAAAATCAGCGATGTTTTAAAGGAGGTCGAAACAGCAATTATATCGTCAGTAGCGGAACTTATGTTTCAGTTAATATGCAGTAAGTAGATATAAGAAGATGTGGTATGAGTACCAATGAGACAACTCTCACAATTTGGTAAGGTACAGATTTAATAGAGTATGTGTAGTAAATATCTGAATCTGTACTATTCGTAAAGACATTAAATTTAATATGAAAATAAAAAAAAGCACTTTGTGGTGTTGTAGGACATTATGTTTTCTGTTTGTCTGTCCGTCCTGTTTCGGGTTAAAATGTTAGTCTAATGCTGTTAACGTTGTGGTCAAATTAAATTTACTTAAACTTGCTGTTTATCTAGCAATAAAGGCAACAGTAGTAAACCGATTTTAAACGACGTCATAAATCGAGTAAGAGAAAACAAATCCAGGTAAAAAATGAAAACAACATAACAAACGCCAACATGCATAAAAACGGACTATTTGATAACAACTGCCGTATTCCTTACTTGGTACAAAAATTGTGGGTTTTATGGCTATTAAAACCTCCTGCTCATATGGCATTGACAAAACCTCGTTAACATAGCAGCTCTTAGTATATACTTACTTCATTCTAATGTGATACTTCAAAATACAATTGAGAATGTGTCAAAGAGACAACAACCCGACCATAGAACAGACAACATCGGAATGTCACTAACAGGTCTTCAATGCAGCGAGAAATTCCCGCACCCGGAGGCGTCCTTCAGCTGGCCCCTAAACAAATATATATACTATCTCAGTGATTATGTACGCCATACTTAACTCCAAATTGTACACAAGAAACTTTAATTAAAAATAATGCAAGACTAACAAAGGCCAAAGGCTCCTGACTTGAGACAGGCGCAAAAATGCGGTGAGGTTTAACATGTTTATGAGATCTCAACCCTCCCCCATACCTCTAGTCAATGTAAAAAAGTAAACGCATAACAATACGCACATTAAAATTCAGTTCAAGAGAAGTCCGAGTCTGATGTCAGAAGATGTAACCAAAGAAAATAAACAAAATGACATTAATACAAAAATAACAACAGACTACTAGCAAGTTAATTTTGTCCCAAATCGCGCTATTCACCGAACATGCAAATGGGATAGTGTAAACGAGGAATGGTGTCCGATGGAAATATTTTTCTAAAATTCACATATGTCATACTAGTCTGTTTCAAATACATTTGCCCTATATTAACACATTTTTGGTATCAAAATGCATTCGTTTCAGGTACTTGCTGCACAACGGATGAAATTTGATGCAGTTATCGTGCATAATGATTTTCAATCTGGAGAGGATTTGGGAAGAATGATTAGCACCTCGGGTAAAATTTGTTGATATATCATACTGTGTTGAGTCAATTATAATGATATAAATAATGCTGACAGTAAAAATAATATTGTATACATTTAGATCTAATTGTTAATGTCAATCACATTTTCACGACGAAAAGTAAAGGCTTAATATATATTTTACAAAAACTATATTTTATTAACAATTATCAATGTTTATAATCAAAATGATCAATCTAAGTTAATTTCTTTAGAAAAGAATGTTGCTCACTGTAAATAGAATCAAATGAACGAGATTGTCTTCATGTAGAAACTTTTCGATATTTCCTGTGGGTTTTGGTTATAATTTTATCTGCCTTAACTTTTAAATTACAGATTCAAAGATGGAAGATGTTATGATCCCATCAGTATTGGTAGGATATCGTGCTGGTAACGTTTTAAGCAACTATGATGTCGAACACGAAGCCGGGTACGTATACTAGACACCATATCAATCATTTTAAAAACTATCGCTTTACGTATTCGTAAATTCCATGCCTTATTGGTCATTGCTATCTAAAAAAAGTATTGTATAATCTTTATTTCTTCTTACATTTTGTTGTGATCTTTTGTCATACTTACTTTCCTGTTTATTTATAAATAACTCCTAATGTTTTTTTGTTGTTTTTTTTTTATCTCGGATTCGAAATCATTTAGGTGTCTACGTCCCACATTACATTAATGTTAACATTCATTTTCACTTGCATGAAGTCTAAATGTAGGACAAAAAATATTTCAAACCGCATGTCGGACCAACAGTTAATCGATTCTTTACATTTTGAATTGCATCTATTTATCAAACTAAGCGACGTCCCTCACTTCAGGAAAGCTTTTGGTAGAAACACACGTCTTTTAAAATGAAAATTTTACGAATATTTAAAAAAATATTTTTTGACCTGTTACTTTTTGATGGCTTTTATTCGATTGTTTCTCTGTCCTATATTTTCTCCCATTCATCTATTTATTTATTTATTGTAACCCTGTCGTGTAATGTTGTCAGTTTAATGTTATAATAAACTCTACTACTAAGGTTGGAGATTTGGCATGCTACAAACCCAGGTTCAACCCACCATTTTCTCAGTAAACGCCCAAGAAAATGGCCATTATCAAATTATAGTTCGTTTCTGTGTGTATTACATTTCGCTGTTGTGTGGTAGTTCACTTATATTTGATACGTTTCCCTCAGATTTAGTTTGTAAACCGAATTTGTATTTTCTCTATCGATTTATGAATTTTGAACAACGGTATACTACTGTTGGCTTTATTTAAACTGTGTTTAAAAAGTATTAGTACTCTATATATTTCTCAGTACCAGATCATGCACAAAAGTACAAAACTCATTACAGAAAGTAAACATTCCGAAACGCAAACTAAACCAAAAAACTACCAAAATTAGGGTTTAATCGACAACAGATAATCAATCTTTCCTTAACACGTTTGTATTACGGAATTTCAAGGTATAATTATATAAAATAAAAGGCGAAGAAAATTAATAAAATGCCATACATTTGCGCAAGTATCGTCAGGAAACATCTTGTATAGAAATAAAATTTAGTGTCTCATTGCATTTAAAGTTACTGCTTATAAAAATGCTATTAAACCAAGAGTTATGAGTGGTGAAGTAAAAGTCATCTCTTCCAAAACGTCATCAAAAGTTGTTTGACAGTTATGGAATATTTGTGGCACATTTGTGTTTCTATAGTCGTAAATATAATCCTGCCCTCTTTTCCTCGAATATAAATATCATTGAATCAAACTTATCACAGGATTTGTACTAACAAGATTACATCATAACGGGTGTAACATATTGACCAAGATCTGCTCATAGCACCTTAGATTATCCCATTTGGTGGCGGGGTTCGTACTGCAAAGCATTAATTCTATTATATAATGTTTTGTAGACTTTTACTGAATTGAATGTTTTGGTTATGATACCGTTTATTGTTCACAGAAATGCTTAACAAATCATGTTGAATCACTTAAATTAAGTGCACACTGAGGGTGTGCTTGAAAAGGTCCATAATTGTAGTTAAATATGTCCTTTAAGGATAAGTCCATCAAAAGGACCAATGACTTTATATGGATCGTATTATAATTGTCTATGCAATATCTAGTTTTAAATACATGTATAGCCAAAACATGTTTGTGTCTATGAAATAATTTAGTAACAGTTTTAGTTGCACTTCAGGGGTACAGTTATTCCTTTGTTTCCTCTTATTGTTGATGTGTTTCCCTAGGTTGTAGTTTGTAAACCAGATTCGTTTTCTTTCAATCGATTAATGAATTTTGAACATTTGTAAACTACAATTGCCTTTATTTAAAGTAATTTATGGTAACGAAATCCCTGGTTTAATAATTTACCAGGCATACATAGATTGCGTTCATTGAATTACCTACTATATGATTGAAACAACAAGTGGTTTTCTACTTAATAAATTATGGAAACAAAAAGTGGTTCTCTACTAAATAATTTATATCATTGAAACAACAAGTGGTTCTCTACTAACTATATTATTGAAACAACAAAGTATTTTTTCTACTAAATATATCATTGAAGCAACACGTGGTTCTCTACTAAATAATAAAATTGAGAATGGAAATGGGGAATGTGTCAATGAGACAACAACCCGACCAACTAAAAAAACAACAGCAGAAGGTCACCAACAGGTTTTCAATGTAGCGAGAAGTTCCTGCACCCGGAGGCGTCCTTCAGCTGGCCCCTAAACAAATATATACGAGTACTAGTTCAGTGATAATGAACGCCATACTAATTTCCAAATTGTACACAAGAAACTAAAATTAAAATAATACAAGACTATCAAAGGCCAGACTTGTGACAGGCGCAACAATGCGGCGGGGTTAAACATGTTTGTGAGATCTCCCCCTCCCCCTATACCTCTAACCAATGTAGAAAAGTAAACGAATTTACATTACAGTAACAATGGCAACCATTGGTTCATTACCATAGGCGATGATGCTAAAGAACCAACACAATATGAAACAACCTCCAAGATTGTGTTTAGAACTGCGTTTTGTATAACAATGTTATTTTTATGTCCTCTAATAATTGGAGTTTGCTGTTGTATAAAACATGTAAGTGCAATATTTTTATTTACTGAAACCAACATGTAAACCTTACATACTTTACCTCAAAATTCTTCTGAAATACTAGAAGCTAAACACAAATATACAACTTATAAGCAAATATGTTTGTACAGAAATTGCCAAAAAAGAAATATCCAGTAAAGAACAGTATCGAAATGTTCGCTTTTGTTCTTATAGTAAACTGCAACTGATAAACTTGAACGCAAAAACTCAAAACAAATATTGTAGATAATGTATGAACAATATAAATTATGGGGTATACGTAATAGGTATGTGTCGTGACGTCGTATGTTGCCGTCGTTGCTGCAAATATCAAAAAGAAGATGTGGTATGATTGCCAATCAGACACATTTCCACAAGAGACCAAAATGACACGGAATTCAACAACAATAGGTCATCGTACGGCCTTCAACAATGAACATAACCAATACCGCATTGTCCCTTTAAAATTCCTTGAAATTACAATGTAAAAAAATTCAAACGAGAAAAACGAACGGCCTTTTTTATGTGCAAAAAAAAATGAACGAAAAAAAGGAGGTAGCATATAAGCAAACGACAACCATGTTTCATACTAGTCTTCTGAACCAACTGTAAAATGTGTATATTTTCACATGGTTTCAGTATAGAAACAAAACGTCAGTCAACAGATACCTTGAGAGGGCAAGGACAAGACAGTGGCCTCCACCATTTCATTTGTCTAATATACAGGTGTTGAAAAGTTGTACTCCTCAAATTCATGCTGCAAAGTTTAAGAAAGGTAAATGGATAGCAAGAAAGTATTTCATTTCAAGTTCAGACAGTACCAAGGGTTAATTCCAAATAACATTTACTTTTATTTTGAATTTCTTTCTCATCTACTTCTAGGATAAATATCCAAAAGCGAAAACTAATAAAACGTATATTATCGCTCATCCTGTATGCTGTTATACATGCAAATATAAAATCTCAAAGCATACACAGTAAGCACTGATACTTTAATAAAATTAAATATAATTAGCACAGGCAATAAGTTTTTACTCTGCTACCATAATCTTCATCGACTATAGGTCATGTAAAATCAATCACAATAACAAGATAAAGTTAAAAGTCAATAGCCTTCTATTTGAATATGTCTCTTGTCATTTCTTGCAGGTCATCGATACGACACGTGCCCTATATGTCTAGAGGAGTTTGTTGAAAATGAACAATTATGGATTTTACCATGTAAACATGGTATGTTTTTGTAAACCTATCTCTTTTAAGATTATAATTATTAGTAGAAATTTGAAACTACAATACTTGGTCAATATATTTATACATAGGAAAGAACCAGTGACGTCATTGTATGTTGCCATGCCTTAGTCACTTTTTCATCAAAGAAGTGCGGGCATTTTAATCATTAATGAAATTGTGATGACTTCTGGAAGTCAATGTTTATCGTCAGCAAAATAGCAGAAATTTCATATAGTCCTCGAATAATATTAAAGTAATATAACAAAAATACAAAAATTTCAAATGGAAAGTCCGTAATCAAAAGACAAAATTAAAAGCAAGCAAATCACACGAACGGGTAACATCGGTCATATTTCTGACTTTGTACATGCATATTATGTAGAAAGTGATGGATAAAACCAGGTTTTATAGCTAGCTGAACCTTTAACCTATACGATGTGTGAACAAAATAAATAAACATAGTAGGTAAAAATGTAAATAAAAGTGGGGTACAATACATGAATAAATATCATCAAAGATATCAGGCCTATCATTTTGTACGCGAGACGAGCTTGAAATTGGTTAAAACCTCATGAATATTAAGGTAATGTATATCGACGTTTGATTTTATCATTTAGTCCTTTCGCATTGTACCATCAATATGTATAATTAACAACACAAAACTGACGCAAAATTTCTTTTTTTATGGTAAGTATGTTTCGAGAGCTTTTGAAATATT
This sequence comes from Mytilus edulis, assembly GCA_019925275.1. Classification (NCBI taxonomy): domain Eukaryota; kingdom Metazoa; phylum Mollusca; class Bivalvia; order Mytilida; family Mytilidae; genus Mytilus; species Mytilus edulis. The sequence goes on from CM034350.1 coordinate 65,806,443, forward strand.
GTAGATATTAAATAAGTACATATAAGAAGATGTGGTGTGAGTTCCAATGAGACAAACCTCCATCCATATAACAAAAGTAAACCATTATAGGGCAATGTACGGCCGTCAACATGTTTTAGAAAGAATGCAGTTCTGGTAATGACATACATATTATACACAACAATTAGAAATTATATTAGGATAGTCTACTGGAATGGCTTAAATCTAGATTAACTAATATGATATATTTCGTTTGCCTTTCAGGGTTTCACATTAGCTGTATTAAGTCATGGTTAGAAGTAAGCAAACACACTTGTCCTATGTGCAAAGGAATGGTTATTACTATCCCTGATTGAACATTTGTATACCCTTCCCTGAAATAACAAAATTGTATTTACACTATATATCAGCTGTTAAAAGTTTTTGTTACATATACAGACTTGGGGTAATTGTAATTGTAATCGTTAATCAGCTGTAATTGATTACAATTTTCCAAGTAATCATTGTAATCATTAATCAGCCAAAAATCTGATTACATGTAATTTAATTTAATCAATTACTTTTCAAACTGCCCTGTAATCCTGATTACTTTAGGATTACATTCTGATTACAATGAAAACAATCTTGAACTGTGTTTATGGTCAATAAATGAACCTCTTTTTTTATTCTTATTCAACAAGTTAAAATAGTTTGGTTTTCTTTTTAAAGCATGTTTATAATTGTTTTGTATTCTTCAGTAAAATATAAACTGTTACAGTATTTAAAAGTGATCATTAGCCTAATAAGAGACATGTTATAGACAATTTTATGTCTCTAGAAAAAGATATTGTACACATATTCATAATTTAAAGGTGTGATTAAACCCTGAATTATCGGATATGTTCCTCACGTCGTAACTACAATCCCCTTCCCTTTCATGAATTTGACCTACCGAATTAGACTATTTACCGGATTTGTAATCACATAAGCAACACGACGGGTGCCGCATGTGGAGCAGGATCTGCTTACCCTTCCGGAGCACCTGAGATCACCCCTAGTTTTTGGTGGGGTTCGTGTTGTTTATTCTTTAGTTTTCTATGTTGTGTCATGTGTACTATTGTTTTTCTGTTTGTCTTTTTCATTTTTAGCCATGGCGTTGTCAGTTTGTTTTAGATTTATGAGTTTGACTGTCCCTTTGGTATCTTTCGTCCCTCTTTTATAATCTTTTGTTAATATTGTGATTGTTGTCAACTCTGAATTGACAGGTAGGAAACCAATTAAGGTTTGTTTTTATTGCAATTACCAATTGAGTATACATAATGTAGCTGTAGGACAATATATATATGATAAAAGATTAATCAGACATGTGAAAATTTATCTAATGAGCACAAACAATATTAAAAGTTGGACAAATATCTTGCTTAAAATAAGTAAATTTTAGTATGTACTTTGGACTGGACATGTAAAATGCATTGATTTATAGTATTGTATTTTATTAACAATTTGTTTAAACAATTCCATTAAAATTTTACACAGTTTTTATCTGGTAACTTTATTTCATCCATATTTTAACTTTCATCCACTGCACCTTGAAATACATACAAAGTCTGAAAGAGGTCAGAAGACAAACAGCAAACTCTTTATAAGGCCAGGTTCAATTGAAATCACAAAATAATTCAGAGATCAATGATGATAAATTAAAGTGTTATGGGTGACACAATGTTCATGTATGTCTGAAGTTAACTTTTTCGGTTTATTAAATAGATGAAGTTTGAGGTTGTCATTTTATAATATACAAAACAAAATCCTTTTGAAAAAGTGCTATAGATATTCTAAACGTTAATTCACATACATCATTCAATATGTTTTTTTTGTTTTTTTTTATTCATTGTAATCAGATGTAATCATGATTACTTTGCCAATGTAATCATTGATTTAATCAGACTCTTTTAGAAATTATGTAATCGTTAATTTAATTTAATCGTACAAATGACAAAGTAATTGTAATTTAATCAATTACATTGAAAGTAATCGGACCCATCTCTGTACATATATGTTAGATATGTTTTAGGGTACATGTTTTACTTGATCTGATTTAAAGAAATCTATAACCGATCATAGTTTTCGAACACTTAGGTTAATGGTTTAACTTTAAGATTCATGTTCTACTATCGTAAATTGCTAATGGGATAATTGAGTTGAAAAACCTCATATCTATATCAAGCAAAAGATGTAGGCATTAGTAACCTTCATTGGCAGAGGAATCTACACTCGCCAAAATAAATGTGCGTGAAAGTCTAATGTTTTTTTTCTAATTTCTGTTTCGGTATTATGTACCCCCGTTTACATGTTCTTTAAGTAATGCGCTCGTGAAAAACATTTTAGCCAATGAGAACCATGAGGTATGATTTATTACATTTGAGTTTTCATTCAGTTATAAAATCACTGCCTACAGGAGAAAGTGTGTGAATTATTGTCTTGGAAGCCAATAATTCAATATCGGTTCCGTTATGATGATTTTAATAGGATAGATATAGGAAGATGTGACGTGAGTGCCAATGAGACAACTCTTCATCCAAATGACAATTTATTAAAGTAAAACCATGGGACCCAAAATAATGGATTTCCTTCTAAAAAGAGGTCACCTCAATTCTTTAAGAGAACAAAAAATAAGCCATTCAAGTATTAAAATCATATCCAGCTAACTTAAAGTTTGGCACAACGTTTTTGATTTTTGAGTCCTCAGTTCTCGTCAATTTTCTACTTTTTGGGATTTCTAACTATTTTGAGCTGAGTGTCACTGATGAGTCTTAGTTAGACTAAACGCGTGTCAAGCGTATCAAAATTTAAGCCTAGTACCCTTGTATACTATTATATATTCTTTCTTTTATTTTATATTATGCTTGTAAATTTTTGACATACTTTTTTTTTGTTTTATTTAAAAAAAAAACGTATAGCATATTCGAATTTCTGTTAGTGTCTTCGACACTTAGTACATTAATGTTGACATCGCCTGTTGACGTGTATAAATCAACTCATAAAGTCAAAATGTAGAATTGAAAAACTGGTGAAAGGAAGAATAAATATGCGGCGAAACATTCATTTTCGCTTGTACAACTTTGTACTTTTTTCACTTTTGATCTTTTATATCTGGGCGTCACTGGTGGGTCTTGTGTGAACAAGGCGCGTTTTTGGCGTATTGAATTTTAAACCTGATGCTTTTTGTTATCTATTAATCATGTTTTTCTTTGTCTGATATGTTCTCCTATTTATTTGTATTGTAGTCCTGTAATATTATGTTGTCATTTCAATGTTATATTTAACTTTGCCATTAAAGTGCGAGGTTTGGCATGCCACAAAACCAGGTTCAACCCACCACTTTTATTCCCCTTTAAAAGTGTCCTGTACCAAGTCAGGAAGATGGCCATAGTTATATTATTGTTCGTTTCTGTGTGTTGCATTTTAACGTTGAGTCGTTTGTGTTTTCTCTTATTTTTGAGATATTGAGATAAGACGTGGCACGGCACTTGTCTATCCCAAATTCATGTGTTTGGTTTTCATGTTATATGTGTTATTCTCGTGGTGTTTTGTCTGATGCTTGGTCTGTTTCGGTGTTGTGTCGTTGTTCTCCTCTTATATTTAATGCGTTTCCCTCGGTTTTAGTTTGTTACCCCGATTTTGTTTTTTGTCCATGGATTTATGAGTTTTGAACAGCGGTATACTACTGTTGCCTTTATTTATACAATATGGTTATGAAGAGGTAACTGCTACTTTTTATTCAGTTACTAAAAATCAATTTAAGGAGATGTATACTAATGAAAATTAAAACAAATAAAGAAAAAGAGGTCAAAGTAATGTCTTTTCTTATGTGAAAATTATCAATTCAAAGCATTGAATCTTTTTGCGCAAAGATATGTTACATATTTAACAAAAGCTTTGAAAGATCCTTCATGTTTTCAAAATGGACAAAAGTATTTCACACCTTATGTAGCGCAAACAGTAAATCGATACATTTTGATTTGCATCTCTTTTTCAAATTTGCTACATCCTACGCTCCAAGAAAACTGTTAGTATATACAAATTCATGTCTATCAAAATTAAGAAAAACAAGTGTTGTAAACTGTATTTCAAAAGAGGGTAAATATTCCTTTTAAGTACTATAACCAAAATCGTAGATCGAATACAAATCGCCGTTACTATATCAAAATATATACATCAAAATACGTTTAACGAAACTCATTACAGAATGCACTTTGTAAATACAGCTGTTTCTCAAAACATGCCTCTTTTTGGGAGATCTTGAATGTTCATACAAATGATTGATTTTGTTTAGATATTGGTTCCCAGTTATGGTCTCTGTGTTCCATATCACAGAGACATAAATTGGGAATGTTACCAGCAAATAAACATGTGCATATTGTTTACATTGAAATCTGTGGTAACCGTTCATTCGAGGTAGAGATAGTTAAGAAAATTAGGGTAAGTTCAAACTCTGAGACGTTCAGGGCTTATATACGTTGAAAATATGCCGCACAGCCCTTTATTTTGACCTTTGAAAAAGTTGTGGTGCATATGAACTTTCAATTCTAGGAAAAGATTTTTAAAAAAACTTCATAGTAAAAGTATTACAGTTTTATATTACAGTTATGTAGACGAAACGCGCGTCTAGCGTACTAAATAATAATCCTGGTACCTTTGATAACTATTTACACCACTGGGTCGATGCCTCTGCTTGTGGACGTTTCGTCACCGAGGGTATCACCAGCCCAGTAGTCAGCTCTTCAGTGTTGACATGAATATCAATTATGTGGTCATTTAATAAATTTCCTGTTTACAAAACTTTGAATTTTATGAATAACTAAGGATTTTCTTATCCCAGGCATAGATTACCTTAGCCGTATTTGGCACAACTTATTTGGAATTTTGGATCCTCAATGCTCTTCAATTTTGTATTTGTTTGGGTTATAACTATTTTGATATGAGCGTCACTGATGAGTCTTATGTCGACGAAACGCGCGTCTGGCGTACTAAATATTAATCCTGGTACCTTTAGTCGTAAAAGGAGTTCCTAGGGGAAATTGCATTGTAAATATTTACAGAAATTCAACCTATATAGGGTGAAAAAGGGGAACATTCAGAATTTAACCATGCAAATTTGCTTTATTTCACAGATTTTAAAGAAATTAACACAAATATGAAGTTTTATAAATATTTAATTAAGATTGATAGAATCCTGGGCCTTAAATATGATGACTCAGCATAAATTAAAAATTTACAGTATGCAGAGTCTACTTAAAATTGGTACCGTTAATTTATTAAAGTAATTGATACAAAATTAATTCATAATATTTGCATATTTGTAAGTTAAATGGTTAAGAAGTGCTTATATTTACTCTTCGCAGTCATTGAAACTCATAAATCCTTCCTGAATATTTTTTTATGGGGTGTTTGTGTCTTTTCGATAACCCAAAAGTAAGCAGCAACACCTAAATCTGCTTTTTTTTGTCACCACGGCATAATAAATACATGCTAGAAAAACAAAAATATCTCAACAAAACTTCCAATAGTGTGCTCTATCCTGAATATGTACAAAATATTCAAAATTGCTAGAATCAGCAGAATGAATTAGGAAATTTGAGATCCCAGGGGCAAAAAACATAAAAAATTGCCTATCCCCTGGGTCATAAACAAATAATTTAACTTGTAAATGCTATGATTTTATTATTTTAAAGTTCTTGATAAGGAAAACAATAATTAACTATGCTTGGAAGTTATGCAAAAATCAGATATTAGCAGTCATCTCTATAACATTTCAAGTGAATTTATATCTCAGACTGGTATCTGCAAACATACTACTATTGCATATGTACTTTATTTGAACACTTCTAGTATATATAATAGCTAAATTGAGTCAGATATATTGGTACAGATGATACTGTTGTGACAAGAATTCTAAATTTATCATTTGAAGCAGAAAATGTGTACTTTAATTGACAAATACGCATACAGTAAGATGTGGACCGTAGACAGAGGCTGGATTGGATACTTTATATAATCTTGAATGTTGTAATGATTGCATGCTAAACATAACATTTATTTTATAGTATTCTAATATGCTTTCAATATTTTATCAAAACAGTTTTAAACAGGTTCTATGCATTTTTTTTATCAGAAAATATGCAAATAGGGTAAGCTGGCAATAATTAAAATCTTGTTTACAAATTCTTAAAAAATTGAAACAGGGAAGGGGGTATAACATGTACAGCAAAGAAAAACTTAGAATATACACAGTGATTTCTTTCAGGCTATAATTCGGATAAATGAGTATTAATGTGAGAAAAACTGATTTAAGAGAGTTTTCTATTTGAATAAATGTTTGTATAGGTTGCACTTTGTAAATACAGCTGTTTCTCAAAACACGCCTCTTTTGGGGAGATCTTGAATATTCATTAAAAAATAATTTTGTTTACTTGCTGGTTCCCATTTATGCTTTCTGTGTTCCATCTCACAGAGACATAACTTGGGAATGTTACCAGCAAATATACATTTGCATATTGTTTTCATTGAAATATGTGGTAACCTTTCATTCGAGGTAGAGGTAGTTAAGAAAATTAGTGTTGGTTTAAACTCTGAGAAGTTCAGGACATATAAACGTTGAAAATATGCCACACAGCTCTATATTTTGACCTTTGAAAAAAATTGTGGTTCATATGAACTTTCAATTCTAGGATAAGATTCTTTTCAATACTTAATAGTAAAAGTGGAACAGTTTTAGCCGTAAAAGGAGTCCCTTTGGGAAATTGTGTTATCAATTGTTACAGAAATACAATCTACAGAAAGTAAACATAAAGGAAAGACAAACTAAACCAAAAAGCCACTAAAACTGAGATTTAACCGACTACAGTCTATCAATCTTTCTCCAACACGTTTGTATTATGGAATTATAGTACAATCGTTTTAAAAAGGTGAAGAAAATGAATAAAATGTCAAACGTTTGCGCAAATATAATCTTGTGCAGACATAAGATTTATTGTTTCATTGCATTTAAAACCAATAACTGCATTAATACTTAAGAGAAAGTAGATGGTCCAAGAATTATAAGTGATAAAGTAAAAATTACCTCTTCCAAAACGCCATCATGAGTTGATTGACAGTATGGAATATTTGTCTCAAAGATGACGACAGATATGTTTCAATAGTCGTAAATATTATCTCGCTCTCTTTTCATCGAATGTGACATTACTGAATCAAACTTAGCACATAATTTGTACTTGCACGAACACATCATAACGGATGTTACATATTGAGCAGGATAACCTGACAGGACATAAGATTACCCCTTGTCACTTTGCCTTCGACTAATGATTTTGAATATTCCTTTTGTAAGTTTTGCATTATGATTAAAGTTTAATAAATTGCATGTTTATGTTGTGATACCGTTTATTGTTCACAGAAATGTTTAAAAAATCATGTTGAATCACTGAAGTTGAGCTGAGGTCCAGAATTGTATTCAAAGATATACTTTAAGAAAAAGTTTATTGAAAATACTAATGACTTTAAATGGATGGTATTTAAATTATGTGTGCACTATACTTTTACAGCCAAAAATCTTGGTGTCTATGAAATAGTTTTGTAAAAGTTTTAAAATTTTAAAGTTTTATCGTAATTTATGGTTACGAAATCCCTGACTTAAAAATTTACCAGTTATAAATAAATTACGTCCATGGAAGAACTCACTATAGAATTGAGGCAAAAATAGTTTCTGTACTAAATACATTTACTTACTTACTTAGTCCTTACTATGCCTTATGGCACATAGGGCAAGGACAAGTTTCCACCACTCTTCTCGGATGTTTGCTTTTCTTTCCATTGTGCCCCAGGTGTATTCTCTTTACTTTAGCTAATTTTCCATTGTGCCCCGGTGTATTCTCTTTACTTTAGCTCATTTTCCATGGTTCGTCTCCATATTGTTTTAGGTCGGCCTCTTTTTCTTTTCCCATCTGGTGTCCATCTGAGGGCTACCTTGGTCATGTCATCAGATGGTTTGCGTATAACATGACCAAGCCACCTCCATCTTTTTTGTATCAGCAAAGTCTCCATGTCTTTGGTGCTGGTCATCTCATGTAGGTCTTTGTTGGAGATTTTGTTTGGTCTGAATATTTTCATTATCTTCCCCAAGCATGTGTTATGGAAGCTGGAGAGTCTGTTGATATCTTTCTCAGTCATTCTCCAGCACTCTAAGCCATATAGTAGTACAAAAAGTACACAGCTGTTATAGAGTCTGAGCTTGGTCTTCTTTGAAAAGGCTGTTGTTTTCCAGCTGTTGTTTAATCTAGTGAATGCGGATCTAGCTTTTCCTCAATACATTTACATTACAGTAAAAAGTACAACCATTGGTTCATAAACATACGCTATGATGTGCAAGAACTAATACAATATGACACAATCTCCTTCAACTTGATTCGAACTGCGTTTAGTCTTACATTGTTAATTTTATGTCCTCTAATGATTGGAGTTTGCTGTTGTATAAAAAATGTGAGTACAATAATGTTATCTATTCACTGCCTGTTGTTTTGCCTAATTCATCAAAGCTGTACAGACATTTTAATCATAAGTCGATATTTTATGTATTATATATTCAAAATATATTTGTTTACATACTGTAAATTCAGAAATAATTGCAATGTTTTTTTTTTTATTGTTGCGAAAAATAGAAAACACAAAATGATAAATTGTAATATTCAGGTATGCACGTTCCTTGTTTTAAACAAATTCTGCAAAATAGACCAAATTGAAAAAGTGTAAATGAAAAGCCCATTATTGGTGGCATCAATGCACACATTATGAATTATATTGTTATCCTAATAGAAAATTTAAACAGCTCTCTCACAAACTAAAAACTCTATAGCTGTAACATACAAGTTTATGTGTAAGTTTTTCAAACGGGATTTACAGTTAAAGATACAATCCTAGTTTTGTAATATACAACAATCAAATCATGTTATTCTACTGAAATGGTTCTAATTAGAATATCTTTATAGATTATCGTTGATTATCTCAACGAGAATGATTTTCTCGCTTGAGCTGGAACAGCGAAAGTGAGAAAAGCAATCGAGTTGAGATGACCAATGATAATCTGTTTATCGCTATTTTACCTATGACGACGTTGTCAATTCCAATGTCAATTTCGTTAACAACGCACGTGGCGTCCTTAGTTTCTATCGATAATTTTTCCATCTCAAGCGAGTAGCATGATATGAAAATTATCACAAAAAAAGATCAAAGGAAAAATGCACAAAATAGCGATAATTTAAGATATTTCGGTTTCTTTTCAGAGTTCCATATCACTTGCATAAAGTCATGGTTCGCAGAGAGAAAAACAGTTGTCCAATGTGCAAGAGAAGTGGTTATTTCCATCCCTAACTGAACATATTTATATTCTTCCCTATATATAAAAAAAATTTCCATTTACACCCAATATCAGCTGTATTATTCATTTTCATATATAGATGTTTCGCATAACAAGTTTTACTTGATATATATTCCATCAAATATATGACGAAGCATATTTTTAATCTCGTTTCGTTTTAAAATCTATTTTCTTGAAGAAAATGCCTATGTAATAATTAAGTTGATTCGCTGAAAAATGACAGAAAAGTGTTTGAAATTTTTGTATCATTAGCTAGTGCTGTAAAAAAGTACAAGTGCTCAAGATTCAGCCGTTGCAAAAGATAACACAAACCCAATAAAAAACAAACGAAATTGGATAATCTCAGGTACTTCTGATATGTTCCGCTGGCGGCACATCTCTCATTGCAAGTACAAAATCTATAAAATAGTTATCAAAGGTACCGTGATTATAATAATTTAATACGCCAGACGCGCGTTTCTTCTACATAAGACTCATCAGTGACGCTCATATCAAAAAAGTTAAAAAGCCAAACAAGTACAAAGTGGCAGAGCATTGAGGACCAAAAATTCCAAAACGTTGTGCCAAATACGGCTAAGGTAATCTACTCCTGGGATGAGAAAATCCTTAGTTTTTCGAAAAATACAAAGTTTTGTAAACAGGAAATTTATAAAAATGACCATATAATTGATATTCATGTCAACACCGGAGTGTTGACTACTGGGCTGGTGATACCCTCGGGACGAAACGTCCACCAGCAGTGGCATCGACCCAGTGGTGTAGAATAGTTATCAAAGGTACCAGGATTATAATAATTTAATACGCCAGACCCGCGTTTCGTCTCCATAAGACTCATCAGTGACGCTCATATCAAAACAGTTAAAAAGCCAAAAAAGTACAAAGTTGAAGAGCATTGAGGACCAAAAATTCCAAAAAGTTGTGCCAAATACGACGAAGGTGATCTACTCCTGGGATAAAAAAAATCCTTAGTTTTTTCGAAAAATTCAAAGTTTTGTAATCAGGAAATTTAAAAAAAAATGACCATATAATTGATATTCATGTCAACACCGGAGTGTTGACTACTGGGCTGGTGATACCCTCGGGGACGAAACGTCCACCAGCAGTGGCATCGACCTAGTGGTGTAAAATAGTTATCAAAGGTACCAGGATTATAATAATTTAATACGCCAGACGCGCATTTCGTCTACATAAGACTCATCAGTGACGCTCATATCAAAACAGTTAAAAAGCCAAAAAAGTACAAAGTTGAAGAGCATTGAGGACCAAAAATTCCAAAAAGTTGTGCCAAATACGGCTAAGGTAATCTACTCCTTGGTAAAAAAAAATCCTTAGTTTTTTTTTCGAAAAATTCAAAGTTTTATAAACAGGAAATTAAAAAAATTGACAATATAAAGGCAACAGTAGTATACCGCTGTTCAAAACTCATAAATCCATGGACAAAAAACAAAATCGGGGTAACAAACTAAAACCGAGGGAAACGCATTAAATATAAGAGGAGAACAACGACACAACACTGAAATGTAACACACACAGAAACGGACCAAGCATCAGACAAAATCCCACGAGAATAACAAATATAACATCAAAACCAAATACATGAATTTGGGATAGACAAGTACCATGACACGTCTTATCGCAATGTGAATTTACACACAAAAATAAGAGAAAACAAACGACGCAACGTTAAACTGTAACACAGAAACGAACAATAATATAACAATGGCCATCTTCCTGACTTGGTACAGGACATTTTTAAAGGAAAAAATGGTGGGTTGAACCTGGTTTTGTGGCATGCCAAACCTCGCACTTTAATAACAATGTTAAATATAACATTGAAATGACAACATAATATAACAGGACTACAATACAAATAAATAGGAGAATATATTAGACAAAGAAACACATGATTAATAGATAACAAAAAGCATCAGGTTTAAAATTCAATACGCCAAAAACGGTGATATCACCATCAAGGAAATAAACTAATCATAGATACCAGGATTAAACTTTGTATTTACGCCAGATGCGAGTTTTGTTTACAAAAAACTCATCAGTGTCGCTCGAGTCCAAAAATGTTAGAAAGGCCAAAAAAAAGTACGAAGTTGAAGAGCATTGAAGACCAAAATTCCTAAAAGTTTTGCCAAATACATCTTGGGTAATCTATTCCTGAGATAGAAAAGCCTTAGTATTTACAAAATTCAAAAGTTTTGTAAACAGTTAATTTATAAATATGACCATATGAATGATAATTCATGTCAGCACATAAGTGCTGACTACTGGGCTGGTGATACCCACGTGGAATTAAAACTGCACAAGCAGTGACATCGGCCCAGTGGTTGTAAACAAACTCATCCTAGATACCAGGATTACATTTTATATTTACACCAGACGCGCGTTAAAAGAGAACTGTGGTTATAACAATTCGAAAATATGCGTGGTTATCTATGATATAGAAATTTAACATGATGGCGTCCGTAATCTTTCGAAGGGATGACTTCAATTTACTATCTTATTTCAAAGCTTCATTGTGAGCACCAACATATTTCAAGATAGTCTTAACATGAACCCCAAGCTTTCTTATCAACTTGGAGATATAATGAACAGCTGAAATGTTGTTACATAGAAAACAAACGGTTGACAATTGAAAAGCTAAAATCCTCACGTTTTTCTTGAAAATTTATTCTCAATCGCATTTTTTTCAATTACTTGATGTAAGTCAAACTATGAGGAAGAATGTATAATTTCATGTGGTATCCCTTTTTTTTTTTTTTTTTTAGAGGAAAATGGGAATTGGGAAGTTAAAGAATAATGCTAGTTTGTTTTCATTCTTCTATATAATTATATTCTTTATTTAAGATAAATGTAAGTTATCGGTTTCAAATGTCTTTGAGTCTAGATAAGAAAATAAAATTTGTAACAAACACATCTTTACAATCTGCCACTTTGCGAAATATGTCCTACTCCACATGTGGCTTAAATAATAATAGAAATCTCAATGTTTTATTAAATGAAAAATCAAAATCATAAACACCAACACCAACACGTCAAACGTACGGATAACAACAAAAATATAATATAGGAAAACACGAATGTTCACTCATTGCTACAAGTTCTTTGATATACTTTTTCGAAATGGATAGTTCGAATGAAATGCAAACGGCATCTGCAACCCAATAATATACTGCTGTACACATGTTTTAAAAAGAATCCATATAATGAGCAAGCTTAATACAAAAATTAAGTAAAAAAACGAATTCTTAAGAATGGAATGACAGACATGATAAAACTATATACTTTGTCATTTGATACCTTCAGGATCTTAAATAACACATTCAAATCAATTTATTGCTTTTGTATAACTTTTTAAAAACTTTTGCAACATTTTTAAGTTTAAGTTATAGGATAACTAAGAACAAGAATAACATTTTTATTAGTTTAAAATCTAAACAACATGATTGGTTCTAAAGAAAAAGCATACAAATAACACACAATACATAAACAATACAACCAGTAGCAATGAAAAACAAATGCTAATATAATAACAATACATTTTGTACAACATACCTTCACTATAAGTATTTAGAAACAAACATAAAACAAAAATAGAAAGTGATCGGGCCAGTGTCCATGAACTGCTTTGAAAAAATGAACATTGTATTCATCTCAATGCGTGATCCAGGCTTAATGATATATCTTTCAGATGAATCCGCAAATGTAAATTTCTATTATCCTGAGAATCAAAATAAACGTTCAAGTGACAATCTCATTAAAATTAAAGAATAGAGACCTACAATGCATATCCAGCTTTTAATTTACACATATACAAGATGGTCTCGATAATATGTAAAATTGAGTTTCTCCTTGGAACTCATACCACATCTTCTATATCTATCAATATTCGATTAAAATTTTTATATGGACAATCGTCCATTATTTAAATATTTTTTAAATATTCAAGTGCACATTCATAATTAATTTGGAGTAAGTTCATGCAAATACCCCGTCCCCAATTGGGTGCAAAATGTATTTATCTGTGATTTAATTTGTTTTTTTAAATTCCGAAATCTTCGCGTTTTTTAAAAAAGTGAGAGATAATTAACTAAATCAAACATCAACAGGGTTGTCCAATGTTGATAACAACATTGTTTGACTCTAAAGGAGTTTCCACTTTTGTAAATACAGCTGTTTCACAAGCAACGCCTCTTTAAGGGAGATATATAATACTCATATATATTATGTTGTGTTTATGTCAATGTTCCCAGACATGATCTATGTTTCATCTCATAGAGAAATAACTTGGGATTGTTAGCAGTATAAAACTACTAGGTAGTGAAGAAGATTAAACTGTGAGAGAGACTCAAAGGGAAGATAGTGGTTGTACAGAATTTTAATATAAGCTGAACTCTTCATAGTTCCGGGCATATAAATGTTGAACATATGCCGTACTGCCCTATGTTTTGACCATTGATATTTTGTAAAAAAAAAGATTTTTTAAGCAGACTAACTGTTCAGTTTCATGCAATTTGAAGAAAAGAAACAAAATTGAGATGCATTTTTATATAGATAATCCAGATTAAAAACATAGACGTGAACCACAGGAGGTAGAAAAAAAATAAAGTTTGTTTTTAATAGAATAGATTCATTTGCAAACATTGCATGCATTTGTAAAGCCTCGGTCACACCTTACCGGATAACTCGAACGGACGCCTAACGGATAACTTTTTTTTCATCCGTTCATGTCCGTTAGACGTCTGTTCTTATCCGTTAGACGTCCGTCCATATCCGTTGCATGTACGTTAAGCGTACGTTTTATCCGTTGACGTCCGTTCTGTCCAGTTGAAAACTTTCAGCATGTTCAAAACATTGAACGGACGTCCAACGGATAAAATGTCCGTTGAACGCCCGTAAGGCGTCCGTTTTGTACGGTATTCGTCCATTTCAATTCCGTTTTGTATCCGGTACGTGTCTGTTATACATCCGTTGGAGGTCTGGACGATAAACTCACTAACGGACTTCTACCGGACGTTTAACTGATAAAACTGATGTTGAACGGATGAAAGACAACCTCATACCGGACGTATAACGGATAAAACGAATGATGAACTGATCTGAAACGGATAAATGCCGATTGAATAATTCGCGTCAGAAATGCCAATTATTAGTATGTCAGATTTCTTAAGGTTTTTGAATTCTTATTATTCATACTCGATCTTAGAGTAGAGGCACGTCTTCACAGTCAAGCAGCTCTTATTCAGGCCAGACACTGCCCTTTGGCGGAATTTTGAAGACCAAACCAAAGCCAGTTACACAGAAACATTTTGAATATTTATGCGATTTACATGTATTATTATTGTTGCCTTTGATTTTTCCGTATATCTTGTTCATCCGTTCTGTCCGGTACGTTTCCGCTTGTCGTACGTTGCATATCCGTTGTGTGTCCATTATGCATCCGTTACGCGTCCGTTCTATTCGGTCAGTACATCAAAGGACACCCCAACAGATAAAAAAATTTTCCGTTTGTGCTATCCGCAAGGTGTGACCGAGGCTTAAGACGAAAACAATTTGGTTATAACTCATATGAATTTTTGTTTTGCGGTGAATTAATATGATTGAATGATATGTATTTCTACTAATACACATGTTATATAACTGCGTTATGTTGCAATATTGACCAAAAAAATAACATAAAAATACAAAGAATTAATGCATTATTACTATTAGAATTGTTAAATATGGTTTATATGTTTGAAAGCGCTAAATCAAAATTACATTTCCTTTCAATAAACAGTAAATTTGTAATCTTACAGTGCTACAATGAGAGCTATTGTTTAATGTATCTATCCAGTCATCATTTCTTCCAATGTATTAACCGACTTTTTTTTTCTTTTTATAACGATAACAAATATTTTGTTCAATCATTACCTGTTATATAAATACCTAAGTAGCCCGGGATGCATACTTAGGGGCCCCTATTTTTTAACATCTTCACTTGACCAGGGAAAATATCAAATGAGTTTATACATTTGTTTTACATACATAATTATATTCAAATAACCATTACAATTGATTTTCCCACCTGATAAGATCACTGTATAACATCACTAACATATATCCGGTTCACTGAACAAAACATGTGTTGATTTAAACTGGAAATACTTTAAAATGTGATTGCGAAAATAAGTTATAGTTTGACTTTAAGAATTTTGATGTGATTGAACAGAATTTGAAAGTATTCTTCACATGTGGTGAGTACAAAATGTATTATGAAGGATAATATATGTGGTAATTTACTTATGTAACTAATATGCACAGACATAGATTCAAATAATAATTACAATAAAAGACATTGTTTTTTCTTTCTGTTATAATAACATAGTGTTCATTCACTACTTTATACACAATATACAATAAGATAAGTATATACGGAATCGAACATACCTTTCGTTTAGAGTAGTAGAACTAAAAACATCTTCCTAAATTTTTTCGATAAAGAGTTTAATTTTCGTTTTGCATATATACTTTATATCCGAGCGTAGCAGAAGAAATTTTAATTCGTTTTTCATGTGCATTTTTAGCATAACCTGTATAGACTGCACATTCAGTTTAATTTATTGAATTTGCATTTATTACGTATTTTCCAAATAGCCCATTTGAAATAAAGTATTATTGCATTAACAATGAAACTACTCGAATTCTCTGTACAAATTCCTAATAAAATATCTTTTTCAACGAGAACCTCGTCGTTTATAAAGTTACAAACCGAGTTTGACCGGAGCAGGATATGTTCACCCTTCCAGAGCACTAAAAATCACAACATATTTTGGATTGGTTTCATGTCTTTTTTTATGTTCTAATTAATATATATTTACTGTCCTTTGATCTTTTTTTTTTCTTTTCTGCAATGCCAGTGTATTTTCGACTTATGATTTTTAATATCTATGAATAAAAATAGGAACAGAAATATGGAATGTGTGAAAGAGACAACGACCTACACAAAGAACTGAAAGCTGCCAAAGGTCACAAATGGGTTTTCAACACAGTAAGAAAATATCGCACTAATTAAAAATGTATACTAGTTCAATGAAAATGAACGTCATAATAAACTTCAAAATATATGAGTGAAGAAATAATACAATGAAGTGCCACATTGCTAGCATTTCAATTAGAAACTTGACGGACGAATGAGTCATGGATTTTCCTTATGAAATTTTTTTATATGCCTGGTAATGCAATTCAGTTTTAAGCTGATACTAAATATGAACTTCAATTTAGGTTTTACTATTTCAGACATTCACCGTAGTGCAGTGCATGTCATGTAGGTAAGCTTGAAATTTACTGCACTCGTTGAAACGGCGTCATACTTGTAAGTCCACCAGACATGTTAACTGCAAATTCTGGAGTTTGCTGATACGGGAAAGGCGGCTGAAATACAATAACAGGGTAATATGTTTAGTTTAATAGATATACAGAACTGATGTACAGTTGGTTAAACTATTATCCTGTTTTGTGTGTACTGTTCTTAGTTAATTTTAGGTATTCGTTGTTTTTCTGTGGTTAACATGTAGAAATGTACTATAATATAATTTATTTATGTATTTTTCTGTCCTGAGTTTTTTTTGCATTTATTTGTACTCATTTCTGTCCTGAAATGTTGCCATCAATCGCGAGGTTTGGCTACCCACTAAAACAGGTTCAACCAGCTTTTCTTAAAATGTCCTGTACATAGTCAGGAATATGGCAGTTGTTAATAGTTCGTTTCTATGTATTTTGTGTGTGTTTTTAATTGCACTTCACTGTTTCTGTTGTTTTGTTGTTTTTCTCTTATAGTCGATGGGTTCCCCAAGGTTTAGGTTGTAACTCGGAGTTATTTTTTCGGAATCGATTTATGAATTTTAAACAGCATTTACCACTGTTGTCTTTATTTTTTAACTCCCATAGAAAACTGATATAATCAATGCATTACTGTTTCCATCAGTTTGGTTAACTTTTAATTGCTTACGCAATTTTACAAGTTAATATAACAAAACGTCAATCGTATTTGAAATTTAAGATAAACAGTAATTGAGATAGACTGTACAAAAAAAATACGATAAAAATGATTTGGCAAAAGATTGATAGTTATTTAAAAATAATTATTGTTAAAAACATAAACCGTAATAGTAGCTCAAATTCATGCTGCAAAAACATCCCATTGTATGACATATGTCATAACTGGAATTAACTGTTTTTAGAGTGAACAAAATTCGCTGGCCCGTACCTGAATTAAAGTACCTACGCCTTATTATTTGCCTGGAATTTTAGCAGACGTATAGTTATTTGATAAAGTCATGATGATTATAAGGTGCAATGTGTCTCTGTTTTTTAAACCCGTCCTGGGTGTTTACTACAACACATGTCTCGTTGCAAGTCGATGAGAGAGGATATGGAATTTTTGCAGATAAAATCCTTTAACATCCGTGAAATTTATTTGTCAAAGTGCTTTGTCAACGTGCTTCCATGGATACATTTATTTTGACCTTACATCGTATATATTATATTATGTTATTGTTGAGACATATGCTAATAGAATCACTTAAATGTTGGAAACTATCAGACCATCCTATTTGATGTTTGAGGATTTTAGTTGTTCCCCTAATGGATCGGTAGTTTTTTTAAGCATTAAGCGATTTCGGTACCTCATCCCGTATTTCGTATATAATTGTTTTCATCGATCTTTTATTTTTTGAAGATGAGCGAAACAGATGAATGTTTTAGTATGTGTAATTGCATTGTACTTGTTGTATTTGGAAAGGTGATCTGGTAGTAAGAAACGTCACGACCAGGATGGGAAACTGAATAGGCAATGGTCACAAATGATTTTTACCGAAACAATATTGTGTCAAATGTCGTAATTTAAAGTAAAGAACCGCTGATTCGAGTCCGGTCGAAAAAAATATAAAAAATATAGTTTATATCTAAAACAAAATAGTTCCTACGCATAGCTGTATCTTTGTCAATAGGTAACATTTTTGGATGATTTTGGTATCAAATTAAAGGTTAGTATAGAGGTGTATAACACTATAAAAGAAAGAAAAATTTGCAATGTTGTTCAGATCAGATGTACCTGTTTTGTACTATTAAACTTTCGTGAACTAGTACGCTTTAATATGCATTTAAAGGTATAATGCATTTTTAAGCAAAAGTCAGGATATTTAAAAGGTATAGTTTTGCCTTGAATTTTTATATATACTAGAACACACCCGTGATATCGCGGGTCTGTGAATGAATTAAAGTATATAACTATGCGCAAGCCTTATTTTAGTATTAGTATACCATTGTCATCTGATAAAGTCATGCCGATTATAAGATACACAGTTTTCTCTGCTTTCAAATCTTTCTGTTTGAACCCGTCGGACTGGAACTTATCAATTATTGGTAATATTAATTTTTTGGAAAACAAAAGGTCCTGGAATGAAGTATTTTTTAATCGACAGCATTGTAATATATTAGTTATGAATAAAGTTGAATTCTTTGATTCGCTGTTTTATGTCATGCATGCCCACAAACAAATTGAAAACTGTACCTATACGCCTTATTTTTAGTCCAGATGTGTTATCTTAGAAAGTCTTACTGATTAAAATACTACAATAGGTAACAATTTGACAATTAAGTAGTGTCAACCCTGTGATTATGATCCGTGTATATAGCATACTAATCATGAATACACCGTTTGGTGGTGCACCTGTCAGATGTGGAACGCACAGATAAGGTAATAGGTAACAGGTGAATATACTATTGGTATCGGTATCGGACTCGACCCGGAACTTCCTAATTATTGGCAATAATAATAACGTGGAAAACAAAATGGCCTGGAGTGGTGTAATTTTTAATCTACACCTTTGTACTATATTAGTTATATATAAAGTTGAATTCTGTGATTCGTCGTTTTAACGTGATGACGGCTGACAAATTGGACCTCGTAATTTTAGTATTATAGATAGAAAGTAAAGCGGCTTTAAATTAGTGGTATTTAGCCGTAAACCATAACCCATGGTGGTGGATCTGATAAAGGAGGAAGACACAGAGCATACATATATATAACAATAAACTATTTTATTTTATGGGCAAAGCCAGTATATGAGCATACCATGGTATTCAGTATTAAAAGTATAGCTAATCCTGATTGGTTGTTATGTGCGCTCGTTATTTTTGGTTATTAGAGACTCCGTGCATTCTGCATAATACGAAAGGCCAAATAAATTATTTTCTTTAGCACTAACGGAACTTAGATGACTTTTAATAGTTATCAAAGATACCAGGATTTGAATGCTAGGACGAGACAGAAATTTTTAAGTGCAAACATGATATGCATGGGAGATAAGTACAAATCACGCTTCGAACCCATAATGTTTCTACCAAAAAGTTCTGTCCTAATAACTTTTCTTTAATACTAGGAAGGATTCGATTAAAAAAATCAACTTCCTAAAGTCTGTATCTTGAATAAGGCTATCATTGTCGCCTATGGGGACATTATTTGTGTATTTCAGTCTATAACTGAAAACTATATGTGACAAAAACTATACAATCGGTATCGGATTAGACCAGGAACTTGGTTATATCAATTTTGTGGAAAACAAAAGGGCTTAGAATGGTGTAGTATTTTACCAACACCATTGTCGTATACTAGCTACTACTACAATCCCATCCCCTTTTATGAATATGACTTACCGAATTAGACTATTTACTGGATTTGTTATAGCATAAGCAACACGACGGGTGCAACATGTGGATCAGGATTCGCTTACCCTTCTGGAGCACCTGAAATAACCACAAGTTTTTCGTGGTGTTCGTGTTGCCTATTCTTTAGTTTATTATGTTGTTTCATGTGTTGTTTTGTTGTTTTGTTTGTCTTCTTTCATTTTAAGTCAGGTTTGGTAAGCCAATCTTGACGTATTGTGTATTTTAAATGATAAATAAATGATCAAATCCTGTTTTTTCTCTCAATTTAATAAGTATGACATGTGATTTGGATTGTTCTTTAAACTGTTTTTACTTTACTTTAATTATTCTTCACTTCCACATATTTTTTTCTCGAACACAACTTTCCTATTTAACTAGATAGTCGTTGAAACAATGGATTGAAAATCAATTTCCTGCGACACATATAAAGCCTTCTCCTCAAATTAGAAAGCTACATAAGCTGTTTATAATTACTTGAGGTGTGATGAGGCTTTTGAAACCGTCTATTTTCTCCTTCACGACATTCAAGCTCGTTTTGGAAAACAATTCATATAAAGGCTGCATTAATTAGGCCTATTTAATAGCAGACTTGCTCCTGGACCGTAAGAATCAAGATTTTTCTTAATATACTGTATTCAGTAAAAAAAAATGATGTTGTTGATATTGTCAGCATTAAAATATTATATTCTCTGGCCCTATAATCATGATAATACCAAATTGAAAAGTATTAAACTTGACCCAATTATAACATGGTTCAATCTTAATCATCCGATACAAATGTATGTACTCTAAAAGATCTTTGAGAGTACATACAATCTAACTCTCTTTCATCTTGTAACAGTATTAAAACATTTTACTTTTTACTCTTTACACAAGTATTCCACATTCCAAACTAAAAAACAAATTAAAAGAGTTGGTATTACTTTGCTTCATAAAAAAGAATGGCCAACGTAGATACAAGTATCTTGTCTTAGGGAGGGATACATCCTAATTTGTAAAGAATCATTCTGATTCAAACAAAAAAATATCAAGATGCTTGATTTCTTGATTGACAACATATTTGTTACGTTCGGTGGACGTGTTTTTCAACAGACTGTCAGCATCCTAATGGGAACAAACGGTGCCCCTCTACTTACCGACTTGTTTCTTTATTATTATGAGGCTGAGTTCATGCAGGAACTTCTTAGGAAGAAAGATAAGAAGTTAGCAATATCCTTTAACTCTACTTTCCGCTATATAGATGACGTTCTTTCACTAAACAATTCAAAATTTGGTGACTATGTTGAACGCATCTATCCCATCGAATTGGAGATAAAGGATACTACAGATACAGTTAATTCGGCTTCATATCTTGACTTACATCAAGAAATTGACAATGAGGGTCGGTTGAAGACAAAACTTTACGACAAAAGAGATGGTTTTAGCTTTCCAATTGTGAATTTCCATTTCTAAGTAGTAACATTCCAGCAGCACCTGCATACGGGGTATATATCTCCCAATGGATACGATATTACCGTGCTTGCATTTCCTATCATGATTTTCTTGATAGAGGGTTACTGATTACAAGGAAGCTATTAAACCAAGAGTTCCAAATGGTGAAGTTGAAAACATCCCTTCGTAAATTTTACGGACGCCATCACGAATTGGTTGACCGTTATGGAATAACCGTTTCACAAATGATATCAGATATGTTCCTTACGTCGTAAATACAATCCCCTTCCCTTTCATGAATGTGACCTACTGAATTATACTCTTTACCGGATTTGTAATCACATAAGCAACACGACGGGTGCCACATATGGAGCAGGATCTGCTTACCCTTCCGGAGCACCTGAGATCGCCCCCTTGTTTTTGGTGGGGTTCGTGTTGTTTATTCTTTGGTTTTCTATGTTGTGTCATGTCTGCTATTGTTTTTTGTTTGTCTTTTTCCTTTTTAGCCATGGCGTTGTCAGTTTGTTTTGGATTTATGAGTTTGACTGTCCCTTTGGTATCTTTCGTCCCTCTTTTTTGTTTATACAAAACAAGGTAAGTTCCAAATTTACATTTTGGTAATAAGCGGGAAACGAATGATCCGTTGTTGTGGAGTCTGACGGAAAATAGGAATAAATCGTATTCCCCCTTTTTGTGTTGTACACAAAATTCATAGAACTCGATTTTTCTACTGTAAGGATCACTTCGTCCTCTGTGATAAATCGTAATTATTCTGCTTACCGATTTTGTCAGCTGAAATCCCATTGATTCATTGGGCATGATTCCAGATAAACCAAAATCATTCTGAAAATAGATCTGTAAGGAAGAAGCCTGAAGAACTACCGAAGGTTATTCATGCATATTTGTTTCAACTTCTTTGTAAATCAGATATATAAATTTATTGCATTGTTTTGCTTTTCAGATACAAGTTATCTAAACAATGCCATCTAAAAACGAATTTGAAATTTGGGCCCTTCCTTTTATGCTTTAAGTCAAAAAGCTTAAAACCTTATATTGGTTAATAATTGAATATACATCCATGGTCTCTTTTTTTTTTTAATGTGAATAGATCGGAAGAAAGTGAATATACAAATTGAAATTCTTCAAACAGGACGAACCTTTTAAGTATAATTTTCCTTTTGAGGGGATAGACTATTTAAAAGTTTTTTAAAACCTGCATATGGGATATAAATGTAGGAATCAAATCTATGGAGGATTCCAAATCTATGACAGATTCATAATCTATGACAAATGTGACGTCATGCCATCCCAAATCTATGGCAGATTGTTTACAATCCTAATATATGGCAGTTTTGTAATTTCCTTATCTATGGCAGATTTTTGTTGTTTCCAAATGTAAGGCAGATCTTGTGCAAATGTAGAACAAGACCGTACATATACGATCAATAACTTATCTTAAATAAGTTGACATGTATGACAACGGGAGCATGTCTTACTAATTTGTGAAAAAAAAATGCCATAATGATCAACCAAATCGTGATGTCAAACTTCAAAAAAGTGTAAAAGTGATGTAATACCATAATACCGAAATAAGGATTAAAATGATCTTTCCTGGTAAAATAAGCATTTCTTAATCTGTGCATTGTATCAGTTTAGTCCATTTATTCAAACAACTATAAAAAAAAATCCATAAACAAACAAGAAAGCAGTTTTTATAAAAAAAATAATTAAACAGTTTGACTTTTCACATAATATCTATTTTAGCGTTAATCAATGTTTTTCAACTGATGACTATTTATGTCAACTTGGTGGTATCCTGTAATTTCATTTTCTAACTTTAAATATTTTGCTAGCCGTAGACGCTAAATTATTTACCATCACTCTATTCCCTAAATGTCCACTACTAAAAGCAGCTGTTCCTTTCTTTATCGTGGGATTCGGATGGTACATCAAATAATTATCGTCCGTCCTACATATAAAAGATTAAGTCTTTCTTTAAACCATCGCCAAATTGTTCTAGAGGGAAAACGGAAAGTATTTGCCTGAGTATTTTATACACAGAGCTTCAGGAAAGTTTGGGGAGCCTTTGCTGAAGTCGGCGACGACTTATATATGGCGTTATTTTATTGTGACGTTATATTTCACGCTTTTCCCAGGAAAATAGCGTATTACATAAATCTGCTATAGATTAGGAGAAAACAAAAATCTACCATAGAATTGACATTTGAAACGTCATATTTGCCAAAGATTAGGATCTGCCATAGATTTGGAACCCGCCATAGATTTGAGCCCTAAATACATTTTACAACTTATTCGATATTCATGAGCTTGCAGTTCCTACTCAGACTTTGTAAAACGTCTACAGTGTCTGTGCAGAAAGTTGATGAACCAGAGGTATGCCACAGAACGTCTCGTCCTTTTTAAAAATGGTCATCGAAGGTACTAAGACCTAGTGATAAATAATCCGTATCAATGACACAAATAATACACGATGGTCTTGATGTATAGATTCTGCGTAATGACGTTGTTTATCATCTAAACAGCGTGTTATAATGTTCTTTCATTTGTCTTTGCTCTATTATCAATATCACTTTTACTGTTGGATTGTTTTCTGTGATTAGCATTTAACATAGCTCGGTATATATACACCCCGTATATGTGTTTGTATTATCTTTCATTTGCTGATGTGCTTTCCATATGTGACTTTTTGTGTTTCTGTGGTTCTTAAAAATGTTTATGTATTAAAGACTATCAGCTTTATACATACTAACCAGTCTTCTGTCAGTAATCATTTGCTGAAGATAGATAAAAAGTGAAACTAAAGTAAGAAAATAAGAATTTCCTTTTAAATGTTGTAATGCATGTCTATATCATATTTTACCATGATCAAATATGCAAAATTGCGTGGAATTGTATGCTCCCTTGTGTGTTTACTAGATATAAAATTGAAATAATTCCTTTCATGATGTTGAGCAAAACGTTCCCTGAAAAACGAAAACTGAAACCGATTTTTAAGAAAATGTGAAATACTGAAAACTTCATATGAAATATTTTCGGTCCACTTGTTTATTTCATGTTTCATTTAATTGATTTTCTACTATGAGGAGGACGTCATCTTCTGTCTCGAATTCGTAAAGACTTGTTAACTCGGGTGACATTTGTTCCGATACGATAAGATGAATATCAGATATTTTCCTGGCCTATAATTTTTTTACAGTTAAAGTATTCCAGATAAAGTGAATATAACAAATCAAAAGAGAGATGGGAGATGGACTATTTAAAAGCTGTTGTTTTGATATTTTAATAACAGTCATATACAATTTTCAATTGTTATCGATGCCAAGTTTAATTCATTTTTGTACATAAATCTCGAAAATTTTGAGAAATTAATAGTTCAATACATTCAAATCAATATTTAGCTCTAAATTAAACTGCCGACCCGCTATTTTTGAAGTATATTTTGTTCCTTTTGTAGAGGATAAAAAAATAACATGGAGGTAGTACGAATTTTCTATTAATGGTTTAAATGCATGTCATCTCATTCTTATCGGCAATCAGATATACAAAATTGCGAAATTATATGTTACTTTATAATGTTAGTATATAGAAAATTAAAACAAATCGTATTCCTTTTTATGTTGTTGTTACAAAGCTTTCAGGAAAAATACATTTTTGAGGAAAAGCAAAAAACTTTAAATTTGAATTGAAAGACTTTTACTTCACTTCATATTGATTTTTATGTTAATTTTTCTACTGTTAGTAGGTCTTCGACCTCTATAATTAAATATGAACTAATTCTTCTACCTACCTGTGGTGTCATATTTATATTTGAATAAGGATTTGTGTTTGAAGACTGATTTATAAACCTGCTTTTCACCATTTCTAACAATGCGTTGATAGGCCACATCTAAATAAAGATAACGAATAAAATTGAAAGATATGAAAAGTTATTCTTTTTTTCAAAAACGACGTTAAGATAATAAGAAGTTTAGGATTTAAGAAACGCTAATACTAGTTCATGTAAATCAATAACAAGAAATCAATTGATTCTGTAGATTAACTGAATAAATATATCTAACAATAGAAACGCAATTTTATCCCATCCACACCTGTGGCGCAATAAATAAGCTTATATTCTTTGTGGTTCATGTTCTCTATATATATAGTTGTTAGTTTTCTATATTTAGTCGTAACTCCGATCATTATCTCGCGTTTTTTGTTTGATTTTTCATTCTTTTAAAGTTAGATTATTGCGTTTCCTATCATTGCGTCATAGTAAGTAGGTGACAAGGATGACCATCAATTATTATTTCAGTTGTCTAAATTTTGTCACATGTCTTAGCATGTGTGAATTTCTAACGGTATGACTTGTTTCCTATAGAATAGCTTCAATAAACAGGTCATATTGTTGTGCTCGAAATAGTACCATTGTTTGTTGCAATCATCCAGAGATAATTCACATTTTATATACTGAGTGCCAATGAAAATGCAACACTTGGTTTTTCAAAAATAAAATTTATATAAGAAATGATAATCTTTCAAAATAAATTGTTCTTGAAAATTAACAATTCTAACAATAGATCGATATCAAACAAAAATGTTTTATTGTCATCTGTTAGACGCTATAGGTAAACGAAACATCCAATGTCGAATCATTAACTCACAGTCCTAACAAAACATGTTACAACCCCGTTGTGCAGCGCAATCTCGACAACGCGGTGGAATTGGTCATCCTGGACGTTTAATGTAATCTCGAGGAATGTTATTCCACTTGTCCCGCAAATCAAACTGAAGCTGACTTTATGATATTGGTGGTGGATTTCATCGTCTAAACCATGTCCAATCTGATGCAAAATTTGCTCGATCGGACCAATATCGGGCGGAACATATGAATTTTGGCCAAGATGGGTGCCAAATGTCTATGTAACCATCACTGACGGTTTTTGGTACATAATGAATGATTATTGGTCTACAACATTCGATATTTACACCTGACGGCCGTTTAGATGTCACTAAGGACAGACTTTGGTGCTCTTTAACAATTTCTGCGCAAATGATGCTTTACTGAAATTGCTCCAAAAGATCTACCGTGACCACCATTGAACTCTCGTGACCTTGGTACAGCAATCAGAGTCAAAATCGAATATGTTTAAGACCAAATGAATCGGTCTGGCTGAGCGTTTCTTGCTTTTTGTACCCCGGGATGTGGCTTATCATTAAATGATCCATTTTGGTTGAATTTGTGAATGATTTGGGTTATTGTAGAGGCTACAACTTCAGTCTTCTCGTAATTGTATGCTGTGAAAGGCTTCATTTGAACATGCCCAAAACTGCATGTCGCTGGTTGTCAGAAAGTCCTGGCATTTACTCAGATGTTTATTGCAGTTTTCTAAAAATAAGGGCGGCATAATTCATGACATTAGCCATGCTTTAAATGACAAAATCGTGAAAATGGTGCGTATGTTGAAAAGCGGTGAACTCGGTTTATGTCCGTTCAAAATAATCCTTACTTCGCATTTGTTCCAAAAATCACTCAACCGTAAAGTTGTCGTCAATTGTCTTAAAAGTAATTTTAAACCACCTATACAAAGTTCTAATATAAATAAAATAAAAATTATAAGATTTTTTTTAAAAACAAAAGTGTTGCGTTTTCATTGGCACTCAGTATATGTACGGTTTTTGATTGGTTTCAAATTGCTTAGTCTCTGGTTTTCTATTTTGATCTTTTTGTGCTTTTGTTGATCTTTAACTTTTTTTAGCCATGGCGTTTTGGTTTGTTTTCGACTTATGAGCTTTGAGTATCCCTTCGGTAGCTTTCGCCTCGTGTTTACACATATAAGATACTTCAAATTGAACAAAAAAGTAAGTTCTTAGACTCTCAACCTCTGCTTCTAAATTACGCTGCATTCGCACCTGGAATATTTATTCGGCTAAACGTAAATACAAATAACTAAGTCTGATAATTGTGATCTAGCTGAAGGAAATCATCAGTATCCCAAACAGCTCATTAAACTTTTCATTTTGATTGACAGTTTTCACAATCATACAACTTTTTTTTAATTTACAGATACCACAATCAACTTATATTTTATTTGTACCAAAAGGGTCAAGTAAGCTCATTTGGCTTCCGTTTTCATCGTTTCTCGCTAACCTTTACAAAAACTCTTCGAAAGACATTCGTGAAACACACAAGGCAAGTGAGAAGTTAAAATCGTAATTAGGGCAAGATAAATAAACGACTACCAAAGTATTACACAAATATTTTGACATAGTTAATCAAATAATGAGAATGTATGAAGAGTTTGAAAAATAAAACAATACATTTTCCCTTCTTATCTTACGAGCTTTATTATTCTGTGTTGATTGTTTATCACGGTCACATTCGGTAAACTTCAGCAGAAAAAAAATGAAAGTTTACAAGCAACCAAAGTTTGTGGACAACAATCAATTATTGAATAACATAAACAAAAGATAAAGCAAAATAAAAAAATAACAATAGAAACATCCATTTAACAGCTCTGAAATATTCTATTATTTTGAATCGGTTTTACTTTTTGAAAACAACCTTACTTTTTTTTATTACAAAATTATTGCTACTTCTGTATATTTCGAACTTTGCATAATGTGATTTCTATTGAAATGGTTAAAAGAAAACAATTTTCATAAAAAACAATTGTATTATTTTGTTATTTCCGTGCTATTGGTGACAATTTCTTTAATTTTTTGTTTTTCAATTTTTGGCCATGGACGAAATTAGGAAAAACCTTCAAACATCGGTTCATAAACATACCAAATAAATCTATTAATACATAGATGCTCAGGAATAACTACATTCATTTCCATTTATGTTTTTATTACACACAACTGTATTTCTATTCATTTGTGCATGTCTCTATACTAGAGTACACTACTACTGGTTACTAGAATGAAGATAAATCTAAAATTTACCAAGTTTAATTATCTGATCAATTATAATCGCCTTCTTTCTTATCACGATAGGAATAATGCGTTAACTATTTCAAAATCAATTTCACCTTTCGAATACAAATTTTAATCTTTTAAAGAGGAATAAAATAATTTCATTTTGCCTATATTTTCCACGATTAAGATTTAGTTTCAAATATATCATAATACAGAAGCGTATCAGTTTCATTATTAAAAATATTTATTTTCCCATATTTGCGAAATAACGCAAACATTCATTTTACTTTATTACTTATTTAAGTTTTAAGCGAATCAGTTGTTATGAATTGACAAAGCTGCATTATTTAAACTGTATCACCCTCTGTACTCACGACACAGTAATTTTCTTCAGTTGAGTGTTGGGCACATATCATAGCATGATAATGTGGAGGAGAATACATGTAAATATATATTCCAAAGAAAATTGAGTAGATTGAAATTATACCGAAGAAAAAAAAATCCTGTTAATGGAGCCTAATATTAAATATACTTCCATAGTCAGCGCTCGTTTGAGCATTGAGTGAGATTCGTTTGATCCAAACAAGCAATCCTATTGAAATAAATGCATAAGCTAGAAATGAGGGGTGAAAGATACCAGAGGGACATCCAAACTCATAGATCGAAAATAAACGGACTACGCCATGGCTAAAAAGGGAAAAGACAAATAGACCAACAACAGTACAATCGATCTCTGGTGCTCCAGAAGGGTAAGCAATAATAATATTAATTATAGTGATAACAATGATATTTAAAAACTTATTATTAAGAAAACAATTGAAGGTCTTTAACCCGAAATGATATACTTTGATATCATAATTCTAAAATCTGATTCAAAATGTAATTTCCAGTGTCAAATAATAGCTTACTATATATGCGTCAAATTTACCTATGTTCATGACATCAATTTCATGGTCATAAATCAAAGACATCAAATAAAAAGACCATATATCTGTATTTCATATGGTTAATGAGTTTAATGACTATACGCATAATTTTAAAAAGAAGAGGGATTATAATTCAAGTTTAATATCTACGCACCCTTTCAACCAAAGTTTATGTGTAAGGACATGTCACAGCTCTCGATTTAGTTAAAATTATTTGTCGATATCTTATACGGTTTCTGAAAAAAAGTGCAAAGACGCCAAAATCTAAATGAAGAAGTTGACCTTGACCTTTGAGTTTGACCTTATTTTCTTTGTTATCGACCAAGGACCTGAAATCCAAAGACCTAAGGTCTCTATCCCTATTTTTACCAGTTAAAAATTCATATCAATTTGAAAATGCATAAGGTAAAATAACTCTCATATGGAGTCTCCTAAACGCTTCGGTCAACATCCTGATGATATAGCAAACAATCTGATATAATAAATTTGTCTGTTTCTTTTAAGGTTGCAAAGGAGTAGTGGCCTCAAGAAAAACAGTATTTTGGGAGATAACTCCTACAAGAAGAAGTAAACGATTAAACATGGTCAGTTTCGAAAGCGTATAAACAACTCAATATCATATACCAAATATATAAGCGACAGCATACTGCACAAGTAAAAATATAAGGCGATTTTTTTTTAATAATTCAAAAGCAAGTGTTCAGGGAACAATAGAAGGTCGTTCCACATCAATGTTCAAAGTTATTGAAAAGAAACTAGGTACGGTTTACTGAAAGTTAAAATTGGCATTCAATCTTTAATTTCTTTATACTGATGCGATAAATTAATGGTTTCTGTATACTTTTGAGTCAAATAAGAGGATAATGTGTTATTTCCGGTGAAAAAATGTCACTTCCTGATACATATAGCTTCTTTCATACTGATTCCAAAAATATATAGTTTCTATATACTTTTGCATGTAAAACAGGAGATAATTGGCCACTTCGAGTTAATTAAATGTATCTCTGGTCTAAAGTGATAAGTTTATGTATTCATATTACAAAATATAACGATTCCGAGTACTTCGTCATGAAAAAAAAAGCAAACATGGCTACTTCCGGTTCTCTCAAGGTCACTTCCTGTTATCATTTTTCAAGGCCATATGTCAGCCAACCTTATTTGAAGGCCATTTGACTTCATAATGAAACAAGTTGATGTAATAATCATTTAACATTATCTTTAAGTTTAAATTTCAGGGGCACTAACTCCAGCCTATAAAATGCCATTAGATTGTTTCAGGCCAAATATAACTTATCTTTTTTTACAATAAAGCAAACATTTTGCACTTGTTCTTTTATATATATCTTTTACAGTGTCAGAGAAAATTCATAAACAAGAAAAAGTCAAAATTGAGAACTAGACTTTGATTTTTGACTTTGACCTCAAAATTTATTTTTATGAACCCAGGACCTCAAATACACGTACCTTATGTCTGTATTACTTGCCATTCATGTGATACATTCACATGACACTTATGCCAAACTCAAAAGGGAAAATAACTGCCATAAAGACTCTACGAAATATTTCGGTGAACTCTGAAAAATCATCTTTAGGATATAAAAAGCAATTTAGTACAATAAATTTGTCACTTTCGTTTACGGCTACGGATGAGATATCGGGACAATAAAAAGTCAAAATTAAGAACATGACCTTGACATAAACAAAATATTTGTATCAACCGAGGACATCAAAACACTTACCATTCATGTGATACATTAACAAATTATTTATGTCGAATTCAATAGGAGAAATAACTGTCATATGAAGTCTACGAATTCATTCGGTTAAAATTTGACAAATATCCTGAGGATATAACGAGCAATTCAACAAAATAAATTTGTATATTTCTTTTCAATTACGGCAGATATCCCACCACAAAGAAAACAGTGTTTGGGGAGATAACTCTTACAATAAAAAGTCTTCGACTAAACAGGGTCAGTCTCAAAAGCGCAATTACTGTTCGATATCATATGCAAAAAATGTAAGCGAAAATTTCGAAAACAACAAAAGAAGTTTTGAGATTTGGCGGAAGAAGAAAAAAAATAATCAAAACATAAACAATAGGCCTTTTCACAAAAGAGTAGAACGATCTAATCAAAACAAACGCAATATGTCTTTCCATAGAAAAGTGGAATAACTTAATGACAATGATATCGTTACTTAAATACATTCCTAACTAGATTGAAATTTAAGACCTCATCATTTCTTTTTATTAACGAATCTTTATCATATACTGAGATTTCAACAAACGATTTCTTACTAAAAACTTAATGTATTTTCTTTAAAGTAATTACTTTTAAAGCCGAAAGATCATTTTGCTATTTGACTTTATAGTTTCACTGTTGTATGAAAAAAGTAAAATCACAAAAATACTAAACTCAGAGGAGAATCCA
This sequence comes from Mytilus edulis, assembly GCA_019925275.1. Classification (NCBI taxonomy): domain Eukaryota; kingdom Metazoa; phylum Mollusca; class Bivalvia; order Mytilida; family Mytilidae; genus Mytilus; species Mytilus edulis. Next base: position 65,838,260 of record CM034350.1, read on the forward strand.
ATCGGAAAGTCCATAATCAAATGGCAAAATCAAATAACAAAACACATAAAAAACGAATGGTTAAGAACTGTCATATTCCTGACTTGGTACAGGCTTTCAAATGTAGAAAATGGTTGATTAAACCTGGTTTTAAAGCGCTAAACCTCTCACTTTGATGACAGTCAATTTGTTTTGCTCTCTTCTACTTTACCACTTTCCGTAAATCAAAAGTATCACAACCTAAGTCTTTCAATTCAATGTTTTCAATACATTGTACCATATCTATTTCTTGTTAAATTTACTTTAATTTTCTGATAGACAAAAAAACTGAATTTTGTATAATTGCACTTCAAGTATTCCTTTATTTATATGCATATTTATCATTTTGATTTGGTCTTGTGTTCATGGTCCTTCTCTTATCCAAATCAAAACCGAAATTTAATGACAGATATACATGCATATGGAGACATTTACAAAAACACTGCTTTCAAATTATAACATAAATGTAAAATATAAATCCAATGTAGTTTTTGATTATAACATATAAAAAAATATTACCGAATGATTGAAATCAATTTTTCTCAAAATTTAAAATGCTTTTGTTAAAATGTTATAAAAATGGTTTGACGTTGTTACGCTTCAGTATCATTAAATATGGGAAAGGAAACCTTTTAGTGTTTTTCCGAAATGATTGGCATCGGGTATTGTGTCGCCTAGCGTGTTTTCGTCGAAAATTCTTAACAATGTTCTCTTTCCCTTAAAACACATTATAATAGTGAAATATCAACCATTCAAGGAAAAAACCGGACAGAGAAAAGACTATGAAAGGAAAACAAAACGTTTGATTATATTGGTTCTTATTATATAATTGAAAAGGAATTACATTACACACAAATGAAGATCTCTTTGGTTAATATAAATTTTAAACTTGTTCAAATTAAGACTAACTGAATCCGACGAATGGATTTATCTAAGATAAAAGGAGTCACATTTTCTTACTACAGAGATATGATGTAAGCAGGACGAATTCGATTTTAAAAGCGTTTGAATTATTTTTGATTATCAGGTCATTCTTAATAAGCTTATGTTATATTATTCAAAGGTTCTAAAAAGTCTTCGAAAAATAATGAAAATTTGTTTGAACAGCATCGAAAAAAAACCATGGTAGACAATGATTTTTTTTAAAACTTATCAATAATAAAAAAAAAGTCAATTATATTAAATAAAATAAATAATGATATATATGTTAAGGTATTTTAATATTTAACCTGGAAAAATATTGTTGAAAGTAAATAACAAAAATACCAAACTCCAAGGAAAATTCTTAACCCTGAGATCCTACGCAAATGGCAAAATCAAATGCTCAAACACTATAAACGAATACATATCTACTGAAAATTGTGGATTGCATCTGAATTTTGTAGATAACTACACCTCTCACTTGCACGAAAGTCACATAAAGGTCCATAATATTATAGGTGCTTGTGTATAAATGAAATTGTATCTTCTCTGTATTGTTGTAAAAAAACACACTTAATACGGTTTTAAAAATAGTAAACAGTACGCAAACAAATCCAAATGATCATGAATACAGAAAGACCTATGGAAATGATATCTACTATATATCAAAAACACTTACCTCAAAGTTTTATCGCACGTTGAAGTACTGATTTATCGAGAACGTCACGGGAACTGTTTTTGGTTTCTTTGCCAAAACTGAAACGGAAAGATTCAAAAATAGATTACCTTTTGCAAACAAGGAAAAAAATCATAACACAATTGGACAGCACATGTTTAAAGAATTTAAAATAAATTAAAGTGTAACTACTTTTAAGGTTGATTCTTTTTAGTTGATTTTAAATACTGATAAAACTGTATGATTGTCTCTAATGAATGTGTTATTCTAAATAAGTAAAAAATAATAGCCTTTTATTCAAAATCAATACAATTTGAGATTGACATGTTTAGCCATGCCTACACATTTTAAAACAAGATACCTCAATGATGATTGTAGTCTTGTTAGATTGTATTTGACCCAGATGTGTCAGAGAAGATCTTTGTAAAGATTAATAGCCGACGACTAACGACAGACACCAAGTGATGAGAATTATTGTTATTCTTTTTGGGTCATTAATTTAATTTAAACATATTTTGTTATAATGAATTGGAAAACAACTTATTACAACTTATATTAATCCCTCTCCACTTTGTGGTTGTGAGTGCTGTCTTTTAACGACATTAGCCTGCTCTTTTGTCAAATCTACAAGGGTGTCTTTAACTTGCAAGAGATATTGCTCTCTCTCTCTTAACAAGGGTCACATACGTTTATCGTCCAATTTCGACGGACTATCATCATTTTTCAAAACCAAACTCTAAAATGGTGTCAAGGGAGAACATAAAATTAAATCCCTGAAACCACTACACCACGGCTATTCGGGTCATTGAAATTGTGTTATTTCTATCGTTATAAAAAAAAATTGTTTTTAAAAATGAATATAAAAAGCAAACAAATCCAAAGAACTGATATCTTGATACGGAAGCACAGGTCTACGGAAAATATTTTCAGTCAGTGTCCATATATTTTACTGCCGGCAACTCCGTCGAAACAGAGTCCCCTTGTAACAAATTTTGTCTAATCAATCATACATATAAAGCCACATTACTGACCTAAGGGAATATATTAAAGTTTATATAGGTCCTTAATGTACGAATTGGACAATAATTAGTAAGGAAACTGATTCATGAAAAAATAAACGAAAATTAGTCGACTTACCTTATCTAATTCCTAACATATGAGACGAAAAAACATTTCGAATACGTATATTACCAAGAAATGACATATGCACTATTTTTACTTTGGTAATTTTACATGACAAACATGAGGGAGTTGAAAATTAAATTGTGTAGACATTTAAACTGATACAATCATTTTACAATGAGATTTTGATGGAATCAATACCTCAATGAAATATGCTATTGGAATGAAGGAAGTAATTATAATACAGAATTTCATAATGTATTTATTTTTGTAATTAACAATTCTCAAATCCGTCTTTATATTTATAAATGTTGCAATGAAATCCAACTATAGACCTTCTGTAAAACCGTGATGAAGGAAAAGATGACAATAAACATTGAAAGAATATAGAATAAATCAATGCTGATAAATATTTATACCCCAAATAATTAACTTAATGTTATTACACAATGTTATTACACAGTCTTATAAATTATAGATAATACACACAGTACTGAAGAAGAATATTAACAATTTCAAGAAGAAAAGAGAGAAAGAAAAAGAAGGAAAAAAAGAGGGAAATGTTTTACTGTAAACTGCTATAGGAAAACATATTATTTTGGTTCCAATTTAAAATACTTCACAACTCGTTTAAAAAAAAATAGTCTTAAATAAATAAAAATACATGAACGGAAAGGTCAATTTGGTAAATAAACACTTCGTTCAACTCTATAGACAAAATGACAACTGAGATTGTATGTATCTTCAATAACTGGAACATATGTTTCTCAATACGGAGGTTTTAAGTAAGTAGGATGATTCTGATTTCGATACCGTTGTTTTAAATTACACGTTTTCAAAACTTGACAAATAAATATTAACAAAATAAAACAACTTTTTCCCCCTGTTTTCCCTTTGCTATTTGCTTTTAGCTTTTTGCTGTTTTACTTTAAGACGCATTCAAGCAAAAGAATAAATCAAAATGAAAATATCAGCAAAACAAAGATCAATATAACATAAGCATGTGAAGTCATATGTTATAGGACCAATGTCGCATTTTAATGCATGTGGCACACGTAATCAGTTTATTTTGTGTTGTTCTGAGTATTGTCGGTATAGTTGTTGGTGCATTTAACCTTAAGCACAATCCATAGTCGAACCATCTATACAAGTGACATAACGGACGAGCTACCTGTGTATATTAAAAAATATGAGACAAAAGGAATAAGAGAAACATAAATGTTGACTAAATTATTTTTGCTTTGCTTTATTATATCTCTTTTGTCAATGAGCAACTAATAAAACTATACCTTGTTATTTTGTAACTTATATTTGCAAAATTGGACGCTAAACTTGAGCGGACGGTACTATATTAACTATAACAGAAAATACATAAAATATTATTTCTGCCTATTGTGTCGATGAAAAAAGGTAATTAAAGAACTAATCAGGGTTTAGGGTACACTCGTATTTTGGAACTATATAGAATGACAAAAATTGTTGAAATGGGACTCCATTCATTTCAAATGACAAGTTAAGAAAAAGAAACTTATCTATTGATTTTTTTTTCACGAGCTTGATGATTATGTGTTGAATCGTAAACTTTGGCACAAAAAAAGGTAGTTAGCAAATCAAGTTTTCGATCAACAATCAATGATAAACAAAAAAATTTAATAAAAAAAATAGAAATAAAAACATTCATCTACGTTAAATAGTTCTGACATTATCTTTAATTTAAAAACATTCTAAAATTATTCTATTACAAACAACATCGTTTGGTAAACATACCAAATATTTAAAAGATCTCATGAAAAACAAAAATATGTCGGAACTAAACAACTTAGAATCATTTGTAAATGCATAGTTTCTAGGGAATAATCACTTCGTCTACCTTGCATTTGTGTTTATAGTTTATACTATTTCATTTGAATGTACATGATGTACGTGTTCATGTTTCTTTACCAATGTATATTGCAATTGGTTTAATAGAACAAAAATTCTAGGGAAAAATTATTACTTTTTTTTTGCATATATTGTATGCTTATACTTGATGACAAACAAAAATATATACATGTACATTAATGTATCAAATGTTAATTCAATTGTGAATGTATCTTTACTATTATTGTACTTTAGTTTACTAGAATACAGATCTATGTATCATCTCAAGTATCACTTGGAAGGATATTAATTGATAAAAAAAACTTAATGTTCTTATTATAAATGTAAGACTGATCATTCATACTATATAACGATCAAATGAATGCGTTGCATGACGAAAGATCAACAAAATCTTTGTTGTTCAACAATAGTTTGATTCCCTTCAAGGATTTCAATATATCTAGTTGTTAAAAAATGTGTCGCAATTAGTAATTTAAAAAAAATGAACTTTTTTTTCTCCTTTACATTAGGGCACAGTACTATGAGAACTGTTAATAATTTTGACAGATATATTTCTTGTTTTCATTTCCAAACAATCTTTTAATTATACTATGAGTTTTCTCGAACATTTTGAAGTATAATAGAATTTATTTGCATTCATGATGCAATACCAGATCTCTTGGGATTCGATCGATATAATTGAACACCATAACTGATTCTTCACGATTATATATCTCGATATACCAAATGACATTCGAATTATACATATTATGTTATATATATTTTCGGGTATACATTTTATTGGCCCTAAAGTTATTGTTTCTGTTTGCGTTTCAAAGAAATTGTGTTCTCTCTTTCGCTATAAAACAAACAAAATACACAATACTTATGTTAAAAAGTTATATATAATGCAAACCAATGCTAAAGAATGATATCTTGAATACTGAAGCACGGGTCTATGGTAATAATATGGTGTCCGTATATTTTACTGTTTTAACCTCTCATCCGACATCAAGTTCCTTTGTAAAAAAGCATGTATAACCAACATACTTGTAAAGGTAAATTACTGACTGATGGATATATATTCAGGTCTATATAATTGTAAGCCCTTTAGGTACGATTTTACCAATAATTAGTCAGAATACTAATTCACGAAAAATATATAAAAAATAACCTTTTAGTGTTGACTTACCTCTTCTTAATTCTCAACTGATGACACGCTTAGACATTCCGTATACGTTTAAGTATATATTACCGAGAAATGTGACCTATTTTTACATTGGCAATTTTCCATGAGTTACCGAGAAATTACGTATGAACTATTTTTATTTTGGAAATTTCCACATGAACGTTGAGGGCAGAGTAGACAATTAAATTTAACAGACGTTTAAACTGATACTATTGTTCTGTTATCTGTTGATTGAATCAACACCCAATGAAATGTGCTATTAAAATGAAGGAATTAATTCTAATAAAATTTTCATAATGCAATCCTTTAGTATTAAGTGTTAAAATAAAAAATATTTCACTCTGAAACTGATACTGTTGAAAAAAAGAGTTGCATCCCATTATAAAGATTACTAAATTAATACGATATTTATAAAATACCTGAGACAGTGCACTGTTAAAATCATATGAAACGAGTGACCGGTGAAAAATAAGGTTATTCCAATCCTTGAACCAATGCATACAAACATCATAAACTTAGTCTTCTGTTCACGATTTTATCATTTTCAAAAATTTCGTATAATCGTCAATTCTTTTTCAATCGGTCAGTGTTGTTGTGAAAATATGGCAGGTAATTAAAGTTCGTGTTTTGAAGCCGAAGTTTAACGATTATCACCTGTTTGTCAACAATCAACAAAAGGCATGGATATTGAGCACGTGTTTAACATGTGCAATCAGATTATAGTTTATTTTAAGGACATCCATGTGTATTGCGATCACCGGATTTTTACAAGATGGGTCACACTGAGGTCACTTTGCATACGAAAAATTTGTCGGGAAATTGATTCGTGGAAGGAAGCAATTAAAATACAGCAAACCTCTTCTAAATATGAACAAATTAAAGAATTTTCTTAAGAAGAAAGTATATATACATAAGTTTTATAATGAAAACTATCCATTGAGTTATAAAACACATACAAAATGTATGTATTATTTTTTTTAAATTGATGTTTCTTATGACTTTAAGGAATTAATTTAGTATACATATGATTATTATAAATATTATGAAATGGAATCAAAATGTCAAAATATATTCAGTTTATTGAAAGGGGGATAATCGAAACTGCCTGATTCTAAATATGTATTTTATTTGTGTATTGTATTGTTGTTTCAAAGAATCCGAACTGAATAATTTCTTTAAAAAAAACCGATAGAAACAAACGAAGAAATTTAGCCATTATTTAAGCTCTTGTTATTTGTTGTGATTTGTATTTTCTGTTATTTTGAAAGATAACTTGAATGTCTATGGAAATTTTAATTTAGCAATATTATCGAATTACGTATTTATAAAGTTTTGGAGAGAATTATTTTATACATATATTAATACCAATATTCATTAACGATAAACACAACGTAAATAAAGCGGAGATTAGCTATGAATATTTCCTCTTTAGATTCAGTGCTTCCAAAATATATTATCAAATTTTTGAATACCTATGCACGTACATATTTTTTCAATGTTAGCTTTCTTACATTACCTGCTTTGTACATATTCGCCTTATTTCGATGCAACATAAAAAAAATTGTGTGAATTTTAAACTATGTTTTGCGTTACAGTGTAGCTGAATCTAAACAACACTCACTTCAACTGAAAAAAAATTGTAAGGTTTCCGAAATAGTTCCGTCTTACCTGAAGATTTATCAAATAAAATGACGCTTAAAAAATACAGACAACATGTACATTGATTATATTGCGTGAAAGTGACCTTAGCGTGACTATTCTCGTACAAATCCGGTGATAACAATACGCATGGATCTGTCCGTAAAATAAACTATTATCTGATTGTACATGTTATACACGTGCACAATATACATGCTGCTTTGTTGACTGTTTACTCTGTGGTGACAATCGATAAACTACGGCTTCAAAACACGGCAATTAATTATGAGCTGACATATTTTCACATCATAATACACAGAGAGAAACAAAATTGACGATTATACGATATCTTTGCGAAAAGAATGATAAACTCGTGCACAGAATATTAAGTTTATGATATATACATGCATTGGTTAAAGAATTAGATACACATTATATTTCACCAGTCACTCATGTCCTATAAGTCCAAAAAGTTTTGCTAAATACGACTAAGATAATCTTTGCCTGGGATAATAAAATCCTTATTATAAAAAAAATCATACTTTTGTAAACAGGAAATTTATATAAATGATCATATAAGACAGTCCCATAAAATTCCATTATATTAACAACAATTTATCTTATTTTATCTTATTTTATGGATGTATCTTTTTACGTGACTGTTTTCTTAGCACTTTCGTAAAATCATTATCATGAATGTTTTGATATTCAACTATAAGTTTGACCATTACGAACAGATGATGCAATGAATAAACTCAATAATCTACAACAAAAACAATTTAACTTTAATAATTATTGCCTATACGAATACGAGATAGTTAACCGTGTGCATATTTATTAGTTGTAACAGAAGACAGGTAAAAGAAACAAGCAAAATAAACTAATGGAACACAAATCAAATGAGATGTCATAGGCTAATTGAACGGGTAATATTTCTGGTTAAAACAATGTTTGAGGGAGCAACAAGTTGACATAGCAGGTACGAGAGATAGACCAATTTCTTCGCCAGAAATATTGAAGTAACCATAGAACAGCCCAATGAGTGACGATAATTCAGTGACGAGCACACAACACTGGTAGCAGCCAGTTGGACATTGAAAATCGAATTGCGAATAACGAACCCGTCGCTCACTTCACGTACATCATGCATATTGTTATGTTAGCAAAAGCTACAGAAAGAACAAATTCAGGTTAAGGGGTGTACAATTGCATTTTGGAATTAGTATGTCCGAAAATGTTGAAATTGGACTTTTTCTTTTCAAATGTTCAGCTAAGAAAACAAAACGTGTCTTTTGTTGTCTAATATGTTTGTTTTACTGCTGTCTCCATTTAAAGTAATCAATTTGAAACACCAAACTATTAAATGTAATGACACAATTTTATTGTTTAATGAAAATACACACAGTACTATAAAAGATATTGATTATTGAAGAATAAAAAGGGAGAAAGAAAAAGAGAGAAGAAAAAGAAAGAAAAAAAAGAGAAAGAAAAATAGAGAAAGAAAAAGAAAGAAAGAAAGAAAAAAGAGATACATAAGAGAGGGAGATATTTTCCTCCAATCTGTCTAAGGATAAAACATATATTGATAATTGTTGTTTCAATTTATAATACCTCGGAATTTGTTTCTGTTGAAAAATAAAATGTGAAGAAATAAATATGACAAAAAAAAACAATCTACAAATAATATCCTTATCCATTTAAAATTACGAAGATTATGAAAAATACGAACACAAGGTTAGTTATGCTTTATTATCAGATTCAAAATTCATATGCTTTGTTGGTCTTTTCTTTGATACAAGGACTAGAATCAGCTACAAGTAATTCCAGTTTTGAATAATAACTTCCTGACTGATATGATAGCTTATTAGAAATTGATGCCAAAATAAAATATTTTCTATATATCTTTTCTCTTGAATAATACTATTTCCGTAGTCAAATGACAGCTGTGGATTTAGAAAAAACTGTATGATTCTAGGTGGAGTGAATCTGATTTGGATACAAAAAAGTCTCAAGGATATTTTTGAGTGCATTCAATATAAGCCTGTTCAACTTACAAAAGTATTAAAACATTCTACTCTTTACACTTATTCACCATTTCAACAAAAAAAAATTGAAAGAGTTGGCCTTGCTTTGTTTCCTAAAAAAAGAATGGCCAAAGTAGATATATGAATTTCATTCTCAATTTTAAATGTATATTGTCCCAGGAAGGGACGAATCATACTTTCAGAAATATCACTCTGATTCCTCAATGCTCTTCAATTTTGTACTTGTTTGGATTTATAACACTTTTGATCTGAGCGTCACTGATGAATCTTACGTAGACGAAACGCTGGCGTATTAAATTATAATCCTGGTACCTTTGACCAACTATAACCAAGCAAAAACACCCAAGATGTTTTTTTTTTTATTGATAAAATTAATTTACCGTTTGAAATACGTATTTTTCTAACACACTAGCAGCATTCCCATGGGCATGACTAATAACTACACAAAAGGCACTAAGCTTTATAAGTATCAAACCCATCAGTTATATAGGATCAAAACATCAAAAGATAATTCAAACATACAAACATTTTAATTAACATGATACCACATAATGCAGCAATTAAACATATCTTATCAAAAAGATCCATCAAAGAAATAAACACATGCTACATGGTTTTAGTGGTGTATAAGACGAATGACAGCTGTCAAGGAGGAGACGACAATAAAAATAACACCAAGGAGAACAAAAGAACCAACAAATGATGATTTGTCTAGTATGCAACCATGGAAAAGATGTACATTAGCAGCATGTTCAGTTCATGCCGCTAAATTTAAGAAAGGTAAATTTACTGTAACACAAATGTAGTTTCAATTTTTGTAGATTGTTAAGGCTGCTAGGACATAAGCATGGATTCTTATGAGTTTTTAAAAGATGCTTTACTTGTCACCCGGCCCGACATTTATATGAGAAAGAATGAATGCAACCGGAATAATGTTATGTTAGTTTATTATCATCATAATGATATTTCAAAACAACACACAGGGTACACGTGCTAACATATAGACGTTACGCACAGTATTGGTGAACCCTACTAGTTCCGCGTTTTTTCTTCCTAATTTGAGCATGTCTTTTAGAATATATGAAAACTGGTATGATATGTAATGTCTAAAAGACTATAGTTTTATAGTAATATCTTTGAAATAGTAAAATTATAACATAAAATTAAATCAAATAACCCTAAAGGGAAAAAAACGTCAAAAAATATGAGCGTAACTTGTAACATGGAAATCGAGTTTTTTGAATCAGAAAATCTTAATTTTGCAAGCAAATTAGCGGGAAATGCTATGCGAAATTTTAGCACAATTCGCTATGACGTCATCCGACGTTTTGGGCATTTTTTCAAATATGCGAGTTAGAAGATGCATTGAAATGTTCAAAAGATGATGTAACAAGACATATGAAATAGGGAAAAAAAATTACAATGGATTCTACGGTAAGAAATTTTATAGAATGCAATAATATATAAACGAAAAAAAAACATATATGCTTAGTGTGCTTTTTAAACCGTTTACATATAGTACAAAAAAAAAAGGTTTGGAAGTGGAATTTTCTAATCGAATTTTAATTTTTTGCTTGTCTAGTCCATTTTGTTACCGTGTGCTAAATGCACAAATTATGTACGTTTTCGTAAAGATGTTGTACATTCGAATGTAAATATAAATCAATTGTGTATCTTATTCCTTAATTTATGTATTGTTTTCGTAATGTGTTTTTAAAAGTCTTTCTCATATAAAAGGAATGTTTTGAATAAATAATGAAAGACAAAAAATTAATAAGAAAATCGAAATGTCTAGTCTGATTTGTTACCGTGCAATCTTGTAACGTTTTTCCGTGATTTTCAACGTAACGTTTATTTTGTCATTTTAATTTTTTATGCATAAACTACGTTCTTGTAGGCCAAAACAAATTTAACCACCACTGAAAGAATAAGATTAGATAAAGAAAGAAAGGAAAAAAGAAGAAGAGAACAAAAAGCGAGATGCTACATAAAAAACCGTTACAAAATTTTTTTTTATCAAAGACTTAAGCACTAAGTGAAACAAAGAGCGCAATTAAACAAGGCTTTATAATGAAAGAAGAAAACAGCAAAACCTGCAAAAAGATAACAAGAAGGAGAACAGAAGGAATTACATGAATAATTACAGATCAAGAATACGTGCTGATTTAACAAGTACACCAAAGAGTGACTAGGGAATCCCATTTTCTAACAGAATGGATAAAGCGAGGTAAAAAAAAAATTGAAAATAAAATAGAATGACATAAAACAAATTGTAAACAATTAAACAATTGAATCTTCAAAATCTTAAGACTCATTCTTTTACCCGTGTACTGTGGGACTTAGACATCTATTACCGCATTTATTTGAATTGAGATTTATGAAATAAAAATAACTACATGTACCAAATAAATGGATGAAATCCATCTTAAACCAAACCCGAACATTAAAGGGGATCTGACAGTATGCCATTTCTTGAAATGAAAAAAAAACAATAAAAATAAAGTAACTTTAAATAGTTTTTTGTATAAAAAATTAGTATATCGAAGATAGAAGCATTAACTAGTCCAAATACACATGAATGTGGATTAAGACAAGGGAAGAAATAGCTCCCCTTTTCATGGGAAGAGTTTTGTTATCAATAGACACAAGGATTCCTTTTTGCAGGTTATATATAAGGATAATCCTGATCACATTCAAACCGAGCATTCCTTTTTTGTAACATATTTAAGCGGAAGTCAAACTTACGACAGCGGTACAGGCTACATTGATTTAAACAGACCCCCCCCTATGCATTCTATAATTATAAATACAAAAAAAGCTTCGTAAATGTCTCGTAAAAATCATCATGGGTTTATTCAAATGAAATGACCTGTCTTCTTTTTTCCCCAGGTCAATAAAGAAATTGAAACAAGCACTTCCAATAACTCCAAATAAACGAGCGGCTGTACTTTCTGCATACGTTGACTGTAATCGAATTTTAAAATCACCAGGAGTTAAAAAATTTCATGATTCGTTTGAAGAAAGCATAGAAAAAATGGCGATTCGTAATATACAAGATGTACTTACGTCGGTAAAACACAAGATAAATGGAGAAGCTAAAGCTGCATTAAATATTCTAACTTCGTCTGTTAGCGGTGAAAATATATCCGATAGAAAGAGAGCAACGAAAAGTTTGGCAAATATATTAGGCGTAAATAGTAGAACTTTACAGAAAGGGAAAAAAAATAGAACCAAAGTCTTGCATTCAGAACACTCGTCATTTCTTTACAAGACTCGGAAAACCAGATCCGATGCCCTGACAGAACGAACCAAAAGAATTGTTTATGATTTCTGGCTTCAATCAAATGTCAGCAGACCAACAAATAACAAAAATGACATCAAACGACTAAGAATTAGCCCCAATGTATATTCCTCTCATTCGTGTTATATTTTAGAAAAAACACAGACCGAAGTATTTCTTCAGTTCAAGAATAAATATCCTGATGAAAAGATTGGACAAAGGGCTTTTGAAAAATGCAAGCCGTATTTTGTAAGAACAGCACAGTTTAAGGACAAAGTTGCATGCTGTTGTCGACAGCATGTTGAGATGAGGTCGCTTTTTAAATCATGTATGCAATTTCGTAAAAGATTACTGTCCAGGGAAGGAAGCAGTGAGGTAAAATTGTATGAATCTTTGAGTGAGCTTGTAGATGATACTTTATGTACTCGTTCAGCAAATACACATCAATATAAAATATCGTGCTTAGATAGGCTGTGCTCTGAATGTGGCGTCTGTAAATTTTCAATGTTGCCAGGAGAATTAGATGAAAGTGATGTCCAAATTTCTTGGGAACGATACATATACAAAAATGTTAAAGTTAAAGGTGATAAAATGATAAGGAAATTGGTTCTTGTGAGAAAAAGTTCTTCCCCTGCTGAAATGTTTCAATACTTGAAAAAAACTTTTAGAGACATTTCCTGCACATCAATTCCGTGCATACTGGCAATCTAAGCAAATGAAATCATTGGTTGAAAATCTTCCGATAGGTCATTGTGTGACAGTTCACGATTTTTCTGAGAATTATAAGTGTACTGAACAGAATGAAATTCAATCCTCCTATTCAGAAATTAGAGGTTTCACTACATGTTACAATATTACATAGACATTCAGTTCTCGAATATGACGGAAAAGATAGCACCGCGGAAGAACCAAATATTGTCACTGAACAGTTTTTTGTGATAAGCCCAGACCAAAAACATGATCATCATATACACATTGTGTGCAAAACTTGGTCTCGGAATATTTGAAATCCATTAACTGTGAAATATCGGTAATGCATGAGTTTACTGACGGGTGTAGCTCACAATATAAAAGTCGACATTGTATGGGAGATGTAAGTTATTCCTGCTCCGATTTTGGATATGCAACGATTCTTCGAAACTATTTCGAAACATCTCATGCGCGTGGTCCACAAGATGCAGCAGGCGGGTTTATAAAGAAACAAGCTGATCTAGCAGTTATTCGTGGTACACATGTGATACAAAGTTCAAGCGACCTATTTGATCACGCGCAGAGTAATTTGTCCACTACGGCAGACTCTTCTAAATGTTCTCGACGAATTTTTCGATATGTAGACTCCGTTAATCGAGATCGGGATCGGAACTTTCTTCTCGTTAAAGAAAATCGAAAAATTCACCAAGTTCGATCATTCGATGATGGGGAGATTTTTGTAAGAAAATTATCTTGTTATTCTTGTCAAAGTTGTATTGTTGGAAATTATAGCACCTGTGTGAACGATGCACAATTGGGAACATATAATAAAATTAAAATGGTGAAAGAATCGGAACATTATGACTCTGATGCCGATTCCAATAACGACGAAGGGGTTGATGACGAGACTAATATTTGTGACTTTGTTTCAAATGGAACAATTTTTGCAGTTAAGGCTGATGACACTGATTTTCCATATAATATTTTAAGAGCAAGCAAAGATCCAATAATTTTAAGAAAAACAGCTACCGACAAATGGGGTGCCTCGTATCATCAGGGAAATAAAGTTATACATGGTTACTACTTTAACACTATTGATAATAACCCATTCAAATTGAAGTTATTAAAACGAATTCCGGCAATCGTTCCCGCACTTTCAGTTATATACATTTGTTCAGAGGTTGATATTGATGATAATGGTCTAATCAATTTAAATGAGTCTCTGCATGGCCGAATTCTGCGGTGCTTAGACCACGAATAAAATGTATTTATAAATTATGTTTCTTTTTTTGTCGATCGCCATTATGGAAATTATCCTTTCAATCATTCAAATATTTATTAAACTTCAAACCTTCAACAATTTTAAATATATTAAACAATAACACGTACATACACAATCTATAATTTGTAAACTGCAATTTTTATTGACTCACAGTAGACACAAAAGAAAAAAAAACTTTAAAAAGATTTAGATGCAAACGTTGACACAGGCTTCAATAACGTTTTCTCAACGTTCCGTCGATGAACGTTTTCTGACGTTACAAACGTAGCACCAATACTGTGCGCATAGTCATAACTTGCCTCCTAAGAGTACAGTTTTACGCTTTTGTGATGCGCAAGTTTGAACTATCAATATCAATGTTAACAGGATAGTAATACATTACTACTTAAACCACTCATTGAGCAATGCTCCAAGTCCTTATCGAACACGATATACAGCTTTTTTCTGTTAAAAACATATTGCTACAGTATACATGCACAATTATGAGGATAGTAGTTCTGCTGTTTGGATCGGAATACCACAGATTCGAAGTAAGATTTAATTTTCCTTCCAAACGACCAGATGTGGTTGGAATCGGGTATTTACATATATATCCAGAACATCAAATGTGTGAATGCTACGTTTCCGAGTGTGTCATTTTAGGCAGGATGACATACCTGTGCTGGTATGTCTCGACTAGTTTTATATGTTATATATAAGTAGTTTCATTCGGCACTATGGTTTCAAATTTGTTGCCGGATGAAGCATCAACTATTAAGTTTTTAATTTGTTCATTTTCTAACATAATCGAACAATGTATGGCAGTTAAGCTCAATTTTCAAGAGACAACAACACCGACCAGAACAAAGAAAAAAAACTAAACAAAGTCGAAGGTCACCAATGTATCTTCAGCACAGTGAAAAGGTTGGCTTCAGCTGACCCCTATAAAGTGTTCAGTGAAAATGGACTTCATATGTATAACCAGATTATTTGCTTGGTGGTATCAATTTAAGATTCAAGTCGGTATAAAAATTCATAAATCAATTGAGAAAAAAACAAAACCGGGTTACAAACAAAAATTGAAGGAAATACATCAAATATTAGAACACTGCAACACAACAAAAACACAACATTAAATTGTAACACACACAGAAACGAACTATACTATAACAATGTCCAATTTCCTGACTTGGTACAGGACATTTGTATGGCACGCCGTTTTTATATTTATTCAAATTTGAAGATGTCTTACTTATTTAACAAGATATCTTATTAAGTATTAAGATATCTTTAATTTTTATAAGATATCTCTATTAGTTTATAAGATATCTCTATTAGTTTATAAGATATCTCTATAAGTTAATAAGAGATCTCTATTAATTAATAAGATATTTTATAAAGTAAATAAGATATCTTACTTCTTTATAAAGATATCTTTTAAATACATACTTTATAAGATATCTTATTAATTAATAGAGATATCTTATAAACTAATAGATATATCTTATTAATTAATAGAGATATCTTATAAACTAATAGAGATATCTTTATAACCAATTAAATAAAATATCTCTAGAAGTTAATAAGATATCTCTATTAGTTTATAAGATATCTCTATAAGTTAATAAGATATCTCTATAAGTTAATAAGATATCTCTAAAAGTTTATAAGATATATCTATTAGTATATAAGATATCTCTATTAGTTTATAAGATATCTCTATAAGTTAATAAGATATCTCTATAAGTTAATAAGATATCTCTAAAAGTTTATAAGATATATCTATTAGTATATAAGATATCTCTATTAGTTTATAAGATATCTCTATAAGTTAATAAGATATCTCTATTAATTAATAAGATATCTTATAAAGTATATAAGATATATTACTTCTTTATAAATATATCTTTTAAATGCATACATAATTAATAGAGAATCTTATAAACTAATAGTGATATCTTTTAATATAATAGAGATATCTTATATTTTAAATAAGATATCTTATATATTTAATAAGATATCTTTTAAATTAATAGAGATATCTTATATTTTAAATAAGATATCTTATATATTTAATAAGATATATTTATAAACATTTTAATAAGATATCTTATTTAATATATAAGATATCTTATTCAATAAATCAGATATCTCAATCAATATATAAGATATCTTTATAAACATTTTAATAAGATATCTTATTTAATATATAAGATATCTTATTCAATAAATCAGATATCTCAATCAATATATAAGATATCTCTAAAAGTTTATAAGATATCTCAATTAGTTTATAAGATATCTTATTTAACTTAATAAGATATCTCGAAATTGAATAACTATAATAACGGCGTGCCATACATTTGAAGGTGGATCATAAGTAAAAACTTTTTCGGACAGAATTTCCTTAAAATTTGCCAAAATAAAGATTTTACATTGTTTCTTTTTTAAAATAATAAAAAAAGTATAGGTTAAACTATGAGTCGTTGAAAATTGCCTCAATTTTAGATGAAAAAACACATTTTTGTGCATACAAAAATTTCTATAGGATAGAATTTGGAAATAAATTTTGAGAAGATAGGTTTTAATATATGTTTTAAGAAAATTAAAATATAAAATGATGTCACCGAACTTGCTTTCTTGCTACAAGTAAAAATGATTTTTTTTTACTTAAAGAGTTATCATCCATTAAATGGCTCATTTAAAAAAAAATATTCAAAAACAAAAAAAATAATATTTGTTTAATTATTTTGAATAATACAATAAATCATCAAGTTTTATCTGAATAAATAAACAGTCTTACCATTAAATTGCCAATCTGTCTCCAAATTTGCAGATTTGGACATATAACTAAACCGATTTTGTATTGAAATTGTACAATCGAAGATGGCGGTATACTATGATTCTACCTTAAGAAGAAAAATGGTGGGTTGAACCTGATTTTGGGGCATGCCAAACCTCCCGTTTTTATCGCAATATTAGATATACCATTTAAATGACAACGTTACATGACCGGACTATAATACAAATAAATGTGGAAACATATAGGACAGAGAAACACACGAATAAGATACATGTATAACATTTAAATGACAACGTTACATGACCGGACTATAATACAAATAAATGGGGAAACATATAGGACAGAGAAACACACGAATAAAAGCAAACAAAAGGTACCAGGTTTAAACGATGTTACAATATTGAGTCCGGTGTTTACGGTTCGAGATCCTTTCCAAAAACTGATTCTTAATTATTTAAAGAAGTATATATAAAACATATTAATAGAAAAATACATTTAACTGCCGATTAAGCAATTATTGTCCAAAGATGATCCGACACTACTGTTTAGATACGATGTTTATTATCGGATTAGTAGAAAATTTATTTTTAACCAAAAGATAATTTTGTGGGAATATTCCAACTTTGTACTTCTTTGGCTTTATAACTATTTTGATCTGAGCGTCACTGATACGTTTTATGAAGACGAAACGCGCGTCTGGCGTATTAAATAAGCAAGGTATCTTTGATAACTATTGATCATATAAATACAATTGATAGATATAATGGTTAAAGTCAGGTAGATGATAGTCCAAATAATTAATATAAAGAAGACTATGTGGTATGATTTCCAAGGACACAACTCACCACAAGAGACCAAAATGAATACACGCTTCGTCCAGTCATACTAAACTCAAAAACGAGTAAATAAAACTGCAATTAAAAAAAAAGTAAAAGAATAACAATGGATACGTTTGACTTTGAACAGGCGCAAAAATGCAGCGGAGTGAAATATGTTTTGTGAGATCTTAATGCTCCCCTATACACCTAGCCAATGTAGAATAAACAAACACACATCAATACGTACAGTAGAATCTAGTTTAAAATAAGTCTGAGTCCGATTAGGTAACAAAAGAAACACGACAAAAAGGCTACGATACATACATTAACAAAGGACTACTAGCAGTTACTGATATTCCAGATGAAGACTTCAATTAAACTAACTGTAAGATAATGTCTTTATCATAAGAAAATCAAGCACCGTCCCTCTCGATAGGGATTTAGAAGCATACCATAATAAAATATATATGGTTATCTTTTTAACAATTTACACGTCTTTCAACTCTACTAAATAAATTTTCCTCTGTCGTTTTCTAAACTTCACATGGAACTTTCTAGTGGTAATTGCATTAGAAGGTCTCTATATAGAACTACATGTTTTTCCTGTTCACCTCGTATGGTCAGGTTCATTATTGGCACTTGGTCACTATTTGTATACAGCTGAATAACTGGCATTTTCAGAGCCAAGTAATAAGCTCTCTGCATGTTTAGTTGCCATTTACTAACATGCATCAAGGCATCAAACTGCTCGTTAAAATCCATAGGTAACATCGAAAAAAAGTAAAATCACAAAAATACTGAGCTCAGAAGAACATCAATTGGGAAAGTCTCTAATCACATGGCAAAATCAAATGACAAAACACAAAAAAAACAAAACGAACGGTCATATTCCTGACTTGGTACAGGCATTTTCAAATGTAGAAAATAGTGGATTGAACCTGGTTTTATAGCACTAAACCTCTCACTTGTACGAATGATAGCCTTTAATGTTTTATACTTACAAAAATCATGTCCGCAGTGAAGAAGAGTCGTCAGAAATATTGTGAAACTGTAATGGTATTAACCATATGTGGATTTTAAAAACATCTACAGATCTTCTGGATAATGTAAAATCTCGATCTTTCTCTGACAACAATTCTATCAAAACTTTTGATTTTTCGACCCTGTATATATCACCATTCCCCATGTGAAATTGAAAAATCGTGTTAAGGAAATAATAAGCAATGTTTTTCAACATAACAAATGATTGAATACGCTATAAATGTTTATCTTTTGGATACCATACATCATATTTTGTTAATAGTGAACAACTGGTCACACATGCTACACTAAGGAACAAGTATGCTAAAATTTCTTATTGACACATATTGGTTGAATTATGAAGTAGAATTTTTCAACATATTGTCGGCATTCCTATGGGAACAATCTGTGAGTCTCTCCCTGACGAACTCTTTTCATATAAGTTGGAATTTCGTCAGACAATTGTCAAAACTAGAAGACCAGAGAAGCCAATTCTTTAAATTAACCTATCAAAGATACTGATATTATTCTGTGTTTGAGCCAGACATCATACCATAAGACAAAGCCAGACACCCTTTGTAGATCGTTTCGTCTACAAATGACTCATCCGTGACGTTCGAATCGATTAAAAAGAAAACTTTAGAAGGCAAACATAAAGGACGAAGTTGAAGAGCATTGAGAACCAAAAAATTCCCAAAACTTTTGCCAAATACAGCTAAGGTAATCAATTCATGTGGTAGAAAAGCCTTAGAATTTAATAAAATTAAAGTTTTGTAAATGTAAATTTATAATTATGACCATATCAATGATAAACTGCACATGTTTTCAGACATATTGAAGATTTTCTCTACAATAACAATCCAAACCTTTCTTTAATATATCCCTCAGAATCAGAAATTACAGAAACAACAGACACAGCGTCCTATGTCTCGTATTTAGACTGATACATATACCTTGAAGTAGATATAAGTTGTCATCTCAGTACCAGAATACATTACCAACGAGACGATAGCAATTTTGTAATTGAAAATTTCCCTCACATTTTTTGCATAATATACTTAATTCACCTGCATATGAAACTTAAACTAATGGTTTATTTTAGTATATCTTGGACAAATTAAAACATCAGTGCCATTCATTTATTTTTTCAAAGGAATTATGCCCCTTCTTTCCACCATGCAATTTATCAAGAAAAAAGGGAACCTATTATTTCATTAATTTGACACACTGCTTCTTTCTTATAAGATGCTGTACTCAAGTTTTGAGTTTTTAACACTGATAAACTATTGTCTCTCTAATACATTAATTGATTTATGATGCAAACTTTATTATCGAGTTCCTTTATGTTCTTTTAATGTTTTTAAAAAAAATATTCACAAAAGTATGTTACATCTATCATAGCCATCAAATAATTGCAAGCAGTCAGTTTTTACATCTTTACTTTTGCAGATCCTCGATACAAAATGTGCTCTATATGTCTAAAGGAGTTTGAGGAGAAAGACAAGTTATGGATTTTACCTTGTGAACATGGTGAGTGTTTTTAAAAACAACGAATTGTTTTGAAATTTTGTAGCAGTATCATAGAAGTATGTATAAATAGAAGAACAAAATAAAATGTCAAACGTAAGTGAAAATATACCCTGTTTCATAGGTGGTTATTGTTTCTAAAAAACGTTTTTTTATTAATACCAGCTGGTGTATTCAGTTCATACAATCTTTTGTGTGGAAATTATTGTAGAAAGTGAACCCATTTTATCTTATGAAAAAACAAAAATCACTTTTAAGGTTAAGTTATATACTGTTAACCATATTTTTTATTTTGGAAAAAAACAAAGAATTGTCTACTGCAATAATTGATTATCTTAGCAAAATCTTCCTCAATGCTTTTTACCTTTGCACTGAATCTTGCCTAATAACGATTGGATTTGAGCGTCATTGATAGATCTTTTGTAGACACAACACGCGTTTGGCGTACACTATTACAGGGCTTCCCTGATTACTCTATGGGTTTATTTTTAATCCATAGTACATAGTCAATGTTTTTAAATTCTTCACTGTTCCTTACATTGAAATGTAATCTGTTTTCAATATAATTAAATGCCAGTTAGTCTTGCAACTGTTATTGTATTCAAAACTCGAAACAATCAAATCCCTTTTTACATTGCCATCAAAGCAGGAGGTTTGGCATGCCGCAAAACCAGGTTTAACGCACCATTTTTTTCTTCTTAAAATGCCCTGTACCAAGTCAGGAAAATGGTCATTGTTGTATTATAGTTAGTTTCTGTGTGTGTTACATTTTAATGTTGTGTTTCTGTTGTATCGTAGTTCTCTTATATTTGATACGTTTCCCTCGGTTTTGCATTCAATTGTTGCCCGGATTTGTTTTCTCTTTCGATTAATGAATTTCGGACAGCTGTAAACTACTGTTGCCTTTATTTATATGAAATTGATAAAATAAAATAAATATATACATGCATGAGAAACAAATTAATATCGCCTTTACAAAAATGATGCAGAACACCAACATTAAATTTGTGTGGATTTTAATAACGCAGCCACAACAATAAAAAAAAAATGTCTGACTGCAAGGCATACATCTGTCCCTTTGTCTTGAACGATGTGGCATGAGTGCAAAGCTATAAAGAGCCACACAAATGACTAGTGCAAAACCATTCAAACAGGAAACCATCGGTCAAATCTATATCAAATACGAGAAACGAGAATTACTTGTGATTTTTAACAGGCGCCAACCTTCACACTATCCTAAAATAATAGTGTAACATCACTGCATAGAAAGAAACACTATAAAATATCTATTGAAATGACGTAACTCAATCAAAAGACATATCAACAAAAATAAGTAAACATACAATAAAAACATACATTTTATCTATGACACAATGTTAACACAATATTAATAAAAAATGAGTGACATTTAAACCAATATCCGAAAGACAAGTATAACATAAAATAAAACGGCGTTGAATAAAGTAATGTACACAGTTGAATATAATAATTTTGTTGTAAGAGTAAATTGAGTACAGAATTATTGTATTTAAAATAAATAAATTTGGTGTTAGAAGCGACAATTTTTCGTCATACTTAATAATCAAAGGTGTTATATATAAAACATTATGAGACGAGATATAACACAAAATAAGTGAACGTTGAATAACAAGACTGCATTACAAATTGTATCAACAGGTAACACAAAAGTACGATTTGAAAATACTCGCAGTTCCTGAAAGCTAGTTAAAAGTCAAAACCAATTAAATTGATATAAAAAAAATCATGCTTCAAAGATATTAATGGACTATGGAAATTACGATTTGAAGAGAAAAATGGTCAAATAAATAAAGAAAAAAAGCAACGAAAAGACAAAAAATAGTCTACAAAACACTATCCAGAAAGTTTAGGTTCGGCTTCACCAATCTCTTCAAAACCAAGATTTTTTCCAGATTGAAAAACTGATATGTTCCACTTAAAAACTCGTTGTGTTGTTCATAGCAATTTTAAACGTACGTACAACTTGAATAGGAGTATTAACTATAGGAAAAGCAAGATTTTAAATATCGTATTAGATTGTACTTTCAAATTAAAATCGCTTTGACATAAATCATTAAATTATATCATTTAAGTTATACAAAAATGTCTGGATAGTTAAAGCTTATTATACAATAATATCTTCGCTTATATTTCAGAGTTCCATGTTGATTGTATAACACCATGGTTGAAAGAAAGAAGAAAACAGAATTGTCCTATGTGCAGACGAGTTGTTATTGTTATGCCTGATTAAACACTTTTGCATACTGCTGTTCATCAAAACATTTATACTTTTCCATAATATCTGGTGTATGATAATGAGCATTCCAAATCATAAGCATATTGAAAAGCAAATTTTAAACTTTCAAATACGCATTGATATCATTTCAAATTAATCAATTTAATGTAACCAATCATTCTGTTTGCAACTATTAAGATTTCAAATCTTATTCTTATATCTACATTTTTGCAATTGCAAATTGACCTTTACAACCAGAAAAAAATAGATATCAAATTTCGCTAATACCCTAGTCCCACTAGGCCACGATCGCACTACGATCTGTGAAAAAAATGCAAATTTTGATGATCGTGGTACGATCGTGTAGGTCGCAGTAAGGTCGTACCACGGTCGTGGTGAGGTCTTCAAGATCGTGAAGAGCGTGGCCAACTTTGAACATGTTCACAACAATCGTGGTGCGGTCGTGGCGAAATTATGTTGTAGTAAAAGCGTAGCGAGAGCGCACTAAGATCGTAGTAAGATCGCAAAGGTCGCTGTACAATCGTAGCGAGAGCGTAGCGAAAGCGTGATTCTATTCTGAGAGATTGCGCTACGATCTCACAGCGACATGATCACGACCTTACTACGACCATCACGTTTTCACCGCGACCCAACTACGCTTCCTCTACGACTTTCCCACGCTGTTCACGACCATAGTACGATTCTAGCACGCCCTTGCCGTCCTCGTCACGTTCTTCTCACGACCTTACTACGTTCACACTACGACCATCATTATTATTGTCATTTTCACATAAAATATATAAAAAAAACTCCCTAGATTTTGTTTGTCTGAATGTATTTATCCATTTGCTCTAACGGCTCAACCATGCTTCTCGTTTTTATATAGATTAGACCGTTGGTTTTTTCCCGTTTAAATGGTTTAACATTAGTATTTTTGGGGGCCCTTTATAGCGTGCTGTTCGGTGTGAGCCAAGGCTCCGTATTGAAGGCCGTACCTTGGCCTATAATGGTTTACTTTTATAGATTTTTACGTTGATGGAGAGTTGTCTCATTGGCACTCATACCGCATCTTCCTATATATATTGACACATATGTGTCATCTCTGCTATCGTTCACTAAAATATCGTCATTTGAGCTTTATGGACCAGTAATAAGTTGTAATTTAGGTTTGATTGGTCGTTTCGACATCTCTTGATGACAATTATTATACTACTTATGTGTATAGTATCAGTTTAATTGAAGTCTGGAGCTGGCATGTCAGTTAACTGCTAGTAGTCTCTTGTTATTTATGTACTATTGTCATTTTGTTTATTTTCTTTAGTCACATCTTCTGACATCAGACTCGGACTTCTCTTTAACTGAATTTTAATGTGCGTATTGTTATGCGTTTACTTTTCTTTATTGGCTAGAGGTATAGGGGGAGGGTTGTGATCCCACAAACATGTTTAACCCCACTATTTTTGCGCCTGTCCCAAGTCAGGAGCCTCTGGCCTTTGTTAGTCTTGTACTATTTTTAATTTTAGTTTCTTGTGTACGATGTGGAGTTTAGTATGGCGTTCATACTTTGCTCCCTCTGCCTCTACGTCCACCTCTACCACCACGCCCACGTGTTCTAGTATATTTTGGTGGCATGACTGTATTGTTTCCGAGAAATCTCCGTTTTATTCAGAAATAGAAGGAATGGCACTATATTGATATGAAACACGATATTGACGGTATTGCTGAGAACGTAGTAAGATCGCGGTATGAACGTAGTATAATCGTGGTAAGAACGTGCTATAATCGCAGTAAGATCGTGTTGCAATCGGATAACTCGTGGTATGGTCGTGGTGAGAACGCGAAGAGCGTAGAAAGATCTTTATAAGCGTAGTGAGATCGCAGAATAAGCGCGGTGAGAACGTGGTTTAATCGTAGCGGGATCGTTGTAGAAGCGTAATTAGGACGTAGTAGCATCGTGAAAACAACGAAAATTAACATTTTCATGCCGCGCATACCGCGACCTCACCACGATCTAAATTTATTTTAGATCGCGGTGAGCGTGGTGCGATCGTGGTCTAGTGGGACTGGGGCTTTACCCTTTAAGTGTGGTTTTTCATTAAACAACTTCGAGGACATGCGAATATGGTTATTAAAAAAACAAGGCTAGCATTTTCAATATGAACACATGATAACTTAGGTAAGGTTTGAAGTGATATATTAAGTTGTAAAATGTATATGGCTCTAAAAAAGCTACTCAGGGTAGTAATTAGTTGTAAAATGCATAAAACAGCAAACATTTGATTTTCAAAAATAACACCTATAAGATAATCGTGCAAAGGTTTCTAATGGTTACTAAAAACATCATTTTGAATTGTCACATTAACTCTTCTTTTGAAATCTTTATCGAACATTAAAAACACATTAAATTATTTGTCTTTTGATCAAATATATAATATGCTTTGTAAATTGAAAACAATGTCAATTGTTGAAAATTAGTTTGAGACGTCAACCTCTAGTAGAAAATACATAAAAATATTAGGAATAGTTCCAACCAACATCTAGTTTGTCCTTCGCTCTTTTACCCACCAGAGCTTAGGAGAAACAAATGCATAGGTTTAGGTTGACGTGTTATTTACCGCATGTTTAGTATAGAGAATACGAAGAAACTTTTCTCTAAGCTTAAGTCGAATATTTCCCCTATATTATTGTCAAAACAAAGACAAAAATATTTTTTTTCTCTGCAACGTCAACCATTTTTGTTACATATCCTTGAATACTTTGGAGTAAAATACAATAACAATCAAAACCAAGGAGTTATCAAAAACTCACAAAACCAAAGGACATTTACATCAATAGTTATAAATAATAAATAAGAAACAACACGAACTCTACTTAAAACCGGGAGTGAAATCAGGTGCTCTGGAGTAGACAGAAGTTTTCGATACATAGCCTAGCAAAAAGTTAGAACAAATGCTTTGTAAATTGAAAACACCACACAAAGAGGCCATATTTACCAACGTGTAAAAAGGTGTACATGATAAACAGTATATATATATTATTTTTAAAAAAATCGAATATTGCAATTTTTCACAGTTTTCCAAAGATTAAAACAATATACGAATTTCAAAGTAAATCAAAGATTAAAAAACAATATACGAATCTAGATCAAGGATAAATACTGAACAGCTGAAACCTGGCTTTAATATAACTTGTGGCCTGTTAAGCTTTTCAACGATGGTGGAAAACAATTAGAAGCTTGATCCATTGTAAATAAATCGGTCTTTTTATAAAAACGCATATTAACCACATAATTGATGTCATTTGATTATTTATTCATTGAGTTGACGTCTCACTAGTGTTCACTCACATCTCCTTCGATTCATTAAAGATGAAAAACAAAGCTATAATATATGTTGCATGTGTACTGAGTGATCATATTAAAGGTTAAGATACAAGATGTGTCACTTGTTGTTATTGGCTTTGAACGAAATGTCAGTAAATTCGAGCACTCTCGGATCTGTAAGTTTGTGTCTTTTGTATTGTGAAAGATGTATAAATACCCTGGAAAGTCAATAAAAAGTTAGCTCAAGACCGAAAGTCTGGAAATCAAGAAGTACAAAACGCCAGGTTATTAAATGAATCTAACCAGTACAGCTAATGTCACGCGTCCTCAAGGAAGGTTTAAAATAGTGTTATATAATTACCAATGCATTGAACACATTTCCGATAAAAGTTAGTTTAATCATTTGTTAATCAATTCATGTCTTAGGACTATATTTGTTAAAGGCAGTGATTTAGTATATAAAAATCGGAATAAAATGGTATCTTTAGCTACTTGAAACGAGCTATTTATTCTTTCAATAAATTAAATCGTACAAACTATTGGTTTTCTGCAATTTTGTTAACGTTGGTAAGGCTAAAAATAATAGTCTAGGAAAAGGGGTTCTGACAAACACACACTAACACATACAAACACAAAATGATGCAATAAGTTGAAAATGCCAGACAATAAATGACGACCTCTCAAAAAAGAAATTAATGTATCCCAGCACTGTTTATCAACTAATGCATATACAGAGATCATTGAAAGAGAAGGCACATAACGTTTTGAAACACTATACAAACTTCTTACAACAATTTGAGAAAAACAAAAGAAAAAACAAAAAGAACAACTTTCATTTAGACAATAGCTGTAAGTGTATGTACATTTTTTCCATACGCTTAGCATACTTCTTGTTTTTTCCGCTTTAACATATATTTTTGTCGTGTACGGAGTTTTCATACCAATAACAGTTGTAAGTTAGCAAGTCAGTAAATAACGTAATTATTTGATATAGTGACATTTGTTAATCAACATAAATATACATATTTGTACAAAATATAAACTGACATACAACATACATTCGGACCAAAGTACCAATAAGTTACCTCTTACTTTCAACTCAATATAAATGTTTCAAATTCACATGTTCATTGTCAATTTAAATCTAATTTTGAGAGAAACATACTCATGATTTAAAAATTAGCGTTTGTAAACGTTAATATTGTGTTTTTCTAAAGTTTATGAGCAAGTTTAAGAAAATAAACTGTTTGTTTTTTTGATTGAAAGGCGACGCTGCAAAGTATTTAGCTCTTTTCCTGTATTTATTTTATGTTATTTCGATACGGTACATTTGCACCGATTTAATTCTTTGATTAGCGCCTATTTTTTATAACACATGGTTCATATTCGTCGGGAATTTTTGTTGTGACACGATGGAAATATTGCACACTGAAACAGCGCAAGTGAAATGCATCTCGACGCAAATGCAAAACGCCAGTGTATGTTTGTGCGTGCTTGTCCTAAACGAAACTTTGACATTGTGATAATCTATATACTGTTAATGCAGAAATCTTTTGCGATGTGTAAATGTATGCGGGAATTCGGAATACACATAAATAACAACTCGTTTATAGGTAGTTATTATAGTTGTCTGCAGCTCATTTTTTATAACCTTATTGTTATCCCCTCCTGTTATATCGTATAATACGGATGAATTATATAAAATTTTGATCTCAGGCTATGAGGAAATATATGTTTTTTTTCTTCACTTGACTGCTTTTGGATTTGAATGGTTATTATGTACCATTTATGCAATTTCAATTTTGAATTATTTGGTTGTGGTCTGGTATAGTCCGTATGTTAAAGGCTGAATATAAAAAGAAAGATGTGGAATGACTGCCTATGAGACCACTCTTCACAAGAGACCAAATGACACAGAAATGAACAACTATATGTCACGGCCTTCGACAGAGAGAAAAGCCAATACCTTGACCTTTCTTCAAATTCAGGATAAATAATAAAATAAGAGCTGAACTGAATATTCAATAAACAATTTAGAATTTTATGTACATATATCGTAAAAAATGTAAGTGTATTTCTGAATCATATATAATATATATACTATATATTTAATAATTGATATAAGATGAAAAAAGTAATAGTCAATTCATATAGTTTCAGATGACTTGCTAAGGAAGTTACGATAAGTATATTTAATAAACATGCAATGGAGCATGCTATTTTTAAAGGATAGATTTGTTATAAAATTTCTATATAATTGGGTGTGTCAATAATTATAGTTAGATCAACACTTGGATTGGAATATACGTGATGCTCACAGGTAAGCTTAACTTGTGAAATTTGATCAATATCTTCTTGATTTGCAACCTTCTTATTTGGACAAACAATTAGATTATCACATGTAAAGATACAAAAAGTCAACGCTTATGTAAAGAAACCATGTGTCAGATATGTTTCGATGAAGGTTTTTAACTAACATAATCACTTCATTTGGATAAAAAGTCTAAATTGAACCTATTGA
>CM034350.1:65867247-65899007 GCA_019925275.1 Mytilus edulis
AAAACATTGAACTAACCCAGGATACACAAATGTGAATTGTACCATATACTTTCTGTTCTGTTCTGTGAAGATATTTATATCAATCAATTATTATATTACTGGTAAATATGACTTAATTTTAAGAATTAAAACATTGAAACGAATTTATAAAATCAAAACACAATTTTACGGGTATTAAATAAAAATAAAATTTTACTGTATTTTGTCATTCTTTGTGGTTTTTTGATTTTTTTTTAAGATATGCCGTAGTATAATTACAACCGACACCACACGGGGAAAAAAACCCAAACAAATGTCCGCCAAAAAACAGAAATGAAGCAACGATCAATTGGGTAGAATTGGGTGAGAATTCCTTATTATGTTAAATTATTTAGATGTGGTATGATTACCAATGAAACAACTATACAATTTGAAAGTTGAAATAAAGTAGATGTAAGCAATGAAAGTCCACCACATTACTGCATATGCTTGCATTAGTAGAATTTAAGATTCAATTTTGAATGATTAAAGCTGGCATTGGCAAATTCGTTGCGGGGCCATAAAAAGGAAGTCCCAAACCAAATGGCAAAATCAAAAGCTAAAAAAAATCAAACAAATTGATAACACATGTAATATTTCTGGCTTGGTACAGAAATTTTATTATGCAGAAAATTGTAGATAAAGCCTGGTTTTTAAAGCTAGGTAAACCTCTCAGTTGTATGACAGTCGCATCAAATTCCCTCTATAGTTTTTTTCGAGTTAAATAAAGTTCACCGAAAAGTTTTTCAGTTAAATAAATGTATTTTTCGTACAAACTCAATCGTTGTTTTATTAACTGTTTCACTAAATGTATTTTTTTATAACATTTTCATGAGTTGTAATGGTTCCCAACGACGCAAATCCTTAGTAGTATTTTTATCAATGTTTATTTTGCAAATAGTCTTTAGACATCTCATTTTTATGTTTAATTAATCAATTCAAAAACTAAATGCTTATGTTGCAGACTAATAACTAAGGATTCATACGATGTCTATATGATTGTTTTAGAAAGAGTTCAACTAGACCTGTAAAATGTTTAGGTAAAGGTACACTTTCAGATTAAGTTGATAATATATTGTATCGGCCGTTTAATCCGGTTTAAAAACTGCAGAGGCTCTATCTAAGATGAAATAAAATCATCATACATGCAGAAACCAGGATTGAAATTCTGTATCTGCGCCAATCATAAAGCTTTTTTTCGAAATTACGACACCGTTGAGCCAAGCCAGTACTTTCTAAACATATTTTATTAATGTGAACTTTCTAATTCAAATTATTGTGGATTTTCAAAATCCGTTTCTCAGTATTATTTAATAGCAATTATAAGTTAATTGTTTTACAAATGTATAACATTGACAAATCAAAGATACGAGGCTTGTTATTATGTGCACACTTAAATGTTTGATTGTGCGATTTATTATTAGACAGTCGTAACATCATCAACCTACTGCTAGGAGGGTGAAGACATCTCAATGATAATTTTATACAAAAGAAAACTCAAAATCGATCGTAATAAATGATTGCCTCGGTTACTGAAATATTCGTTGACTAACGCCTGTGTCGTCAAGAAAATAAAATATTTCACCCAATTTAATTTTACCACAAACTGTCTTTTGCATGACCTGGGAAATTAAACTGGTGTTCAGTAGTTGTCGTCTGTTGATGTGGTTCATAAGGGTTAATCGTTTACACCGTTGGTTTTCCCGTTTCAATGGTGTTACGATAGTAATTTGTAAAGCCCTTAATAGCGTGCTATGTGGTGTGAGCCATGGCTTCGTGTTGAAGACCGTACCTATAATGGTTAAATTTAATAAGTTGTGACTTTGATGGGGAGTTGTCTGTTTGGAACTCATACCACATCTTCTTCTATACATTGGGAAATCTTTGATTTTGCTGTCTAATTTATTAAGTATTCAAATTGCAACTGCTTGCAAACTATTGTCTACGATGGTTTTGAACCGATGAACACAGACCAATATGACAAGCGAACTCTTATCTTAGAAAGACAAGTGGACCGTGTCAAAGCAAGGAGTTATTTTTTAAATTCGTCATTAAATAGATTAGGTGTCAATATTTCTATGTACAGTGAGAAATAGTTTTCATATAATATAAACCTACAACTTTGCGTTTTATTAACCGTTCAATATGAACAGGAAAAAGGTAATAAGACTTTTTTCCATAAAGACCAAAGAGAGGGGATATAACATATAAAAGACACTGTCACTAAAAACCAGTAAAAGTCTGAGATGGGCTATATTTGTACTCGACTGTACTGATTTTTACTTACCAGTCTGAATTAGTTTGAAATCTACTTGATATTACTAGACAGTAGTCTGAACTATACTTAACAGTCTGAAATTGTACTCGAACTTTATTTACCCTTCCAGAGCACCTAAGATCACTCCTATGTTTGTGGTGGAGTTCATATTGTTTATTCTTTAGTTTTCTATGTTGTGTCATGTGTACTATTGCTTGTCTGTTTGTCTTCTTCATTTTTAACCACGGCGTTGTCAGTTTGTTTTAGATTTATGAGTTTGACTGTCCTTTTGGTATTTTTCGTCCCTCTTTTAATCGACCAGTACTAAACCATATTCGACAAAGTCTGAACCATGCTCGACCTAATCCGAATCATACTCGACCAGCCTGAACTATTCTCTTAACAAACCTAGTCCTATTATTGTAACTTTATATTTCATTTTTATCAATTTAGGAGCTGTTTAAACAATGCATATCACATTTACAATCAAAATGAAACAAGGTGATCAAATTTCTTAAAAGGTTGAAAAATATCAAGTTTTATCAGAATAAGTTTTCTTTAAACAAAACAAAAACCCTCTTATATTCACGATAATATGTTCACATTGCCTTATGTACACAAAAAATGCTAGAACTTTCAACCACAATTCAAATATCCTAAATTTATTCATTTTTGCTACAACTCACACTCCTGTTTTTTTTAAACTAATAATTAAAATACAAGTATAATAATAATAAAAATTAATCTTTCATAGGAATCCTTGATAAGATTTTAGAAATTTATTATAATTCAATACATTTTGTCCAAATTAGGTTCATGACATACAACATGTACAAGAAGCCCTTTAATTATCTTACATTTAGTACATATGTACCAAGTCAGGAACATGACAGTTGTTATCCATTCATTGATGTGTTCTTTGATTTTGCCATATGATTACAGGGACTTTTGGTTATGATTTTTTCTTAGAGTTCAGTATTTTTGTGATTTTACTTTTTACAGGTAAAAAGAAAACCCTAATTTTCCTAAACTCGTTTATTTTTTATCTTGTGAATATAAAGGGCCCTGTGATTCAAGTTTTAGAGGATGTTGAAATTTCAAAGGATGTTATTTACAATTATTAATTCTCTGACCAGGTATGATCATTTTAATAGGTGTGCCTCAAGCAGGATGCACAATTTTTAAGTATAACCCTTAACAGATGACAAATTTTATTTATTTCGTTTATTTACTATCCTCTTTTAAAATTTATAGATATTCCGAATTATAGATAGCAATAGCTATATTTCTGATATAAGGTTAAATCATGTCATTGGTTGTGTTGACTGCAGTTACCACACTTAGTTATTTCATCATTACTATTTTACTATACGTAAGCACGAAACCTTTTGTTTTAGGAATTTAGGAATTCAAATTTTGTTTAAAACAAAAATATGCCGTTTTATGACCCTCAGTATATGTGTAGTTTTCAGGTAATATAAAGTCCTTTTTTTTAACAAGACTCAGACTTCAAAATTAGATAATTTAACTTTATCGATTTGATGAATCTGAGTGAATAATGTAAGGATTATAAAACTGTCTTATATAAATATATCTTTATTTATGGCATGTCAGTTGAAAGGAAAATGAAAAGCATCGGTGGCCGAATGGTCTACGAAGTAACAACTGTACTTACTAACAAGTCAACACTGATGTTGGGGGTTCAAAACTCGCTCATGCAAGTGCTTTTGACTTAGAAATTAATTGACGAGGATTGTCAGTTTTCCTATCGAGGGTCGGTGGTTTTCTCCGGACACTCCAACTTCCTCCACCAAAAACAATGGCCGCCACGAAATAACCAAAAAGCAGTGCTTTAAAGTGTCGGCGTTAAAACACCAAAAATCAAATCAATTATAAAGAAAATTATTCAAACAATCAAAAGTATCAAAAGTAATGTTTATTTAGTAAAGTATGGTTAAAAAATATTCGAGTATCGTTCAGACCTTTGGTCGAGTATGGTTTATACTAAACTAATATGTCGAGAGCTATAGTTGAAGACTGGTAAAGAATTGGATAAGACTGGTATAGAATTGGATAAGACTGTTCGGACTGGTGAAGTAATAGCAAACATACGGGTCGTGTACAAATCAGTACAGTCGAGTATGGTTAATACTGGGTCGAGTAATATTGAGTAGAACTCAGACCAATTCACACTGGTCGAATAAAAATAAGTACAGTAAATACAGATAAAGGCCATTTCAAAAAATTCTGGTTTGTAGTGTGTTCGACCTACAACAATAAGAAAAACTAATACACTGTACATAATACTAATAGTAAGCTACAAAAGAACAGGTACGACAATATGAATCACCAGCTGCGTCTTAATCTTACAATGAATTTCCAACATATATCTTAGATTAAAAGATGTAAATTAATAATTGATATCAATACGTTTTTACAAAGAATTTCCATGCCAACAAACCTTAAGATTTTTTTTTTGGGTGATTCACGAATACCTGTACCAATACCAATATACTTAATAGTTAATAGAAAAAAAACCCACCCAAAGGTATTATTTAAACAAGGGATAGAGCTGTTGTATTCTTTATTATAATAATATCAATGTGATACACTGCAAATATCATTCAAAAGGCCATTGGCGTAGATTAACCTTCATTTCTGGTTGACAAAACTCACCAGTGACGCTCGAATCCAAAAATGGTTTAAAAGGCCAAATAGAGTACAAAGTTGTAGAGCATTGAGGACAAAAAATTCCTAAAAATGTTGCCAAATAGAGCGAAGGTAATCTATTCCTGAGGTAGAAAATTCTAGTTTTTTTCCAAAAATTCAAAGTTTTGTTAACAGTTAAATTATAATTATGAACATATCAAAGAAAACTGGAGTCAACACTGAAGTGCTGACAACTGGGCTGGTGATACTCTCGGTGAAATAAATCTCCATCTCAACAACGAAAATTTATAAACTGTTTTATCACATTGCTAATCAGTAATATCAAGTTAATAGTTTGATATATATCAAATTGATAATCTGTTATATCTAATTAATAATCTGTTTTCTCTAATTCTTTGGAAATTTATCCCTTTCCGTACCCATTGTATAAAAAAAATTAATCAACGTGTGGTTGCTGGTGATCTCAAAAGATCATTGGATGATTTTAAGGGTCATGACCTTCTTAGCTAACGGGATGAATAAAAAAATGATAACAGGTGTTAATGAAATTGACAACTTCGTGCAATGTGAAAGGCACTCGAAGGGGATTTTCGGTTAACAAAAAAAGAAAATGTCTTTTTAATCATTAGAGAAACAGATTCTTACATAGTTACTTGTGGATTATCGGATTTATCGATTATAGGCGGCTCTGACTTTAAAATTGATAATTTAACTATCTCGATCGGATAAATCCGATAATCCACTGGTATCAATGTAAGAATCTATATATATCTAATTGATAATCTGTTATATCTAATTGATAATCTGTTTATCCAATTGAAAATCATTTTATCAAACTGATAATCTGTTTATCAAATTGATAATCTGTTTATCAAATTGATAATCTGTTATCAATTTGATAATTTGTTTTTCAAATTGATTATATGTTATATCACATTGAAAATCATTGACAAAATTATATCCTATTAATATTCTGTAATTCTAAATTGATAAGAAGTTATATCAAGTTAAAAAATTGTTATATCGCTAGTTTAAATATATAGTAATAAATGGTTTTTAAAGACCAAAAGCTACATGGTGAAATCTGCTTATACGAGAGCTGTTATTATAGACAAGTTCATATACATGTAACTCTACTTATGAACACATGTCAAAATCGATAGCTTGCGTATGTTTAATACCCTTTTACAGTAACACTAAACAGGCATATTCATAAGTATCGTAAACGTAGCACATATAAACAATCCAAATTTGATTATTATCATTATGTATCGAGAAAATTTCATAAAATCCAAATGTACGTATTAACCGATTTACTTCTTCTGTTAAACCGATCTAGCCCTCTGTACTGCAGATAGAACTACAGTATTGTTTATCCTACTTCATGTACTTGACCCAAGTTCCTTGCATGCACAGATTTCCAGAGAGCTTCACCTTCTCTACTTTTATACAATTACCAAATAAGGTGACGTGGTTGATAGCTTCTATAAGTCACCGTACGGCCTTAACGATGAATAAAACCAGCAACGACGAAAACAAGCTAGGAAGTCCTTATCACGATACAATTTTTACAAAGATAAATATTTTCCACATACATGTTTTACTAGCACGCCGGCCTGTTCATAATTGTGAGTAAACAGAAACCTGAGTCTTTGTTGTTATATATCGGATTCAAAATTACTGTCTAGTAAGGCTCAATACAATTAATAATTATCTAATATTGATAGTGATATCTGATTTCTAACTGTAAAGCAATTACAAATGTTACGTATACGAATTTCTTTTTCCCATTTAAGTGTATTTATGTTGTTTTGATGTTTTCCATCACTTCATTCAATTCATATAAAATTGAGAATGGAAATGGGGAATACGCCAAAGGGACAATAACCAGACAAAATAGCAGATAGCAGCCGAAAGTCCGCATGTGTCTTCAACGCAGCGACATTATCCCGCACTCGGAGATGGACCTCGACTGGCCTCTTAATACATTGACTGTGTATTAGTTCAGTGAAAATGGCACTCCAAAAACTTATAAATAAACTAGAATTAAAAAACAATACAAGACTATCAAAGGCCACAGGCTCCTGACCTTGAACAGACACATAAATGCAGCGGGGTTAACATGTTGTTTGAGATGTCAACTACCCCCACTCATACCTTTAGTCAATATAGAAAAAAACAAACACACGCACAGCAAAACTCAATTGAAAAAAGTCTGAGTCCGATGTCTGAATAGGTAACTAATATATTTTATTTAATTGACTTACAACCAACAGGAAACTTAAAAATGCAGTTAGCTTATCACCTTCAAGATGAATTCTAATTATTGGAGTACGTATAATTCCGCGTCTTGTATAAGACATTTTTTTTATAAATACAATTGCAGTAAGCAAAATTACTGACATCATATCACAACTTTAAAATATTTATGGATTTATTCAGGATTTTACCTGACAATAAACAAAGTGGGATTAAAGAAGTTGATAATCCGATTTCATAAAACCTAATGGGTCTATGAATTCTCTATACTCTGAGACATAAAAGTTGCTAGGCATTTATCCTCCGACCCTGATATAAGGTGTTATTTTCCCAACAGACAGAGACATAAACTTTATCACTCTTAATTTACAATTACAGTACCTAATCCGGTGATTTTTCTGTGTATTATTTGTAAACCTGTTTAATATGTTTCCTGTGTAATGTTTTGTGGACCTGTTTATTTTTTCATTGTTTTTTTTGTTCAAGGTTTGTTTGTTTTTCTACGACTTTTTTCGTTAGTTGCCCTCTCTCTATCTTTTTTCACAGTACCGGTCTAGTGAAAAATTAACTGTATGTATAAATTACGCGTCGAACGCGTTGAAATAAGTTCGTTGGCATGATTAAATTAAATATTTTGCCTGAATATTCTATTTAATTATTCCACCAAGGTTGGAACTTCTTTATGCAAAGTTCACCTTCGACGTGTTTTTTGTTGTTGTTGATGTCCTTGAATTCAATGTTTTAAATAACCTTTTATTAAGGTTTTTCTAACGTTTGGTAACGTGCGCTTCTGATGATGAAACTTTATGTGTGTAATGAAATCATATCATTTGTTAATTTTGTTAACTCAAAAGGTAAGCACTTCATTGCACCTTTGTTTTTTTTCTCGATTTTCTAATAAAAGAGGGACGAAATATACCAGAGGGACAGTCAAACTCATAAATCAAAAATAAACTGACAACGTCATGTCTAAAAATGAAAAAAGACAAATAGACAAACAATAGTACAAATGACACAACAAAGAAAACTAAAAAACAAGCCACACGAACCCCACCAAGATTCATGTTATCTATTCATTTGTGATATGAAGCTAATCTATAATGCCCTAGTATAGAACTGTTCATTATATACTTTTATATAGAGATTCAATTAATTAAAAAAGATTAAGTAAGTAATAAACGTCCTTCTGTATCAACATCAAAGAAACTGATTATAAAATCAGTTGATTGGGCCATATACACACCTTTTTTCGTCTACTTTATACAGATTATGAAAGCTAGATTATTTTATATTTATCTGATAAGTTTGATCTTTATCGTGGTTTAAGTAAGCTTTATTTTGTAAAGCACAAACAGGATGAAAAGGTTTTTTCCTGTGTGAAACTCTTTTCATTTTTCCAGATAGCAATTTAGATTAGGATTTTTTGGTCAGTGAGAAAAGAAGGAATAACACATAAGATAATATAATTTTAAAACCAATTTATCCACTTGCTTCTTTACAATGTACTACCAGTGTCCTGAAAAAATTA
Source organism: Mytilus edulis (assembly GCA_019925275.1). Classification (NCBI taxonomy): domain Eukaryota; kingdom Metazoa; phylum Mollusca; class Bivalvia; order Mytilida; family Mytilidae; genus Mytilus; species Mytilus edulis. The sequence continues at coordinate 65,875,980 of CM034350.1, forward strand.
AGGTAATAAAATGTCAAGTCATTGCAAGGAATTACACAAACTAAAGAATGCAATTACAAGAGAACACATCGTTTAATAAAGCCACAAAATTGAATGCAAATCAAATTTAACACTAAAAGTTGCACAATAATTTTTGTTCGAAAAATCAAAAATGCATTTTTATATCTGAAATTCTTATAAGCCACAATATTCATCAAGTTAGTTAAGGTAACTAGGGATATCTTATCTCTAGTGGCAATACTACTAGTGCATACGAACCTAAAATCCATATAGATTTTAAACTAAATGATCAATAAAGTTTTCCACTTTATGTTGAAAGCATGATGCAAGTTGAAAATATAATGTGTTTACAGTAGAGATGTGTAGACATTACATATTTAATATAGTTCTGCTTTCTATGTGAATAAAATATTCTCATGATAATATAATATGTAGAACAATATTAAGGTGCAATAACTCCTGGTAAACTAGAGACTGCCGATACCTCAGATATCCATTTGTTTTTGTAAATATAAAAAAAATACGATTCCTGTGTACTTCACTAGTTGCGGATTTCGGCGATAATGTCACTCCAGTTATGCTCGGGGCCAGACTACGTACACTTTGAAATGTAATGCAACCCGACAGAGCTGATAAAACCAAAATGAACCTTAAAAAGAGAAAAATCAGGAAAAGGAATCGAAACTTTGTTAAAAGACGAAGCATGAAGTTGGTGGTTGTTCTTTGTAAGAGGCTATATAGTTTCCACTAAATAAGTGTCTAGTTCATTTTCATGGTTTGGGGATAGTGTCATGATAATTAACATTATATCCCATACAATGTGTTATTTATATGTAAACACATATACCTAATTATGAAAGGTTCAAGTTTGAAGTTTGGACTAACATTATACTACACACTATGTGTAATTGTTACTTGTAAAGTCTTTCAAATGTAGACCCTTGCAATGTGCATGTTTTGCATTCTTGAATAGAAGAACTGTTTTGCAGTTGATTAAGGTATCCTCGTAAAACTGCTAACCACCAAAAATAGTTGGACATTTGATGATGTAAGAACTAATCAAATATGACAATGATTCTTATAAATGCATATACTAAATAGACAACATAACACGAAAACTGACAACACAATGTTAATAGATATAATAAGTTGTGGTACGGGTGTCAATGAAACAACTCTCTATCCAAGTCACAATTTGTAAATGTAAACCATTATAGGTCAAAGTACTCTCTTAACACGGAACATTGGCTCACACCGAACAGCAAGCTATAAAGGACAACAGAAATTACTAGTGTTAACCAACGGGAAAAGAATATTATATAATTATTTTCTTTAAAAAGGAAGTTTGTTTTACAAATTTAGTTGCGGTGTAAATTTTGTTTATTTGTCATAAGATATTTTTTTGCATGGATTAAAAAATCAAACACTTACCCTATGATTCATATTACTAATATTATAATATATCACTCGGGTTTAGCGATCTACTATGAATTTGCCTATGTATTACATGGGAATGTCTATGATGACCAATTGTAACATCTTTCCCAATAACCTCATGAACAACATTGTTTTTGCCATTAACCATTTTTATTCCTCCATAGCCTATTATACCCTGTGTAGACTTGTCATCACCTGAAAACACAAAAAAGTTGCGTTAACTTTAAAGACGTTTAGTAAAGCAATGATTCTTAAACATATTCTGTTAGTAATAGCCATTGACCGTTAACATTGCTAATGTTCCTTCCTCTTCAACTTGTTCTGGCAAGAATGTTTCTCATTTGTGAATTATATATTCATAGAATAACTAATCAACGAATTCAAATATTGACAAATATTTAACGAGTGACAAAACAAAACATAAATTTGCGAATGCGCGTAGTGCATGACTTTATTTTCAGTGGTGTTAGATGTTTAGATTATTTGATTAGTTATTCTTTTTATTACTTTGGTAAATTGCTTTGTTTAGGAATTAAAGTGCAAATGTAAGGATTATATCTTTTTCTACACATTTACTATTTGTTTTGATCCAACGTTATCAACATCTTGAAAACGTTTTTGTAGTATGACGTCAGATGAGTGAACTAACCACGTGTGAAATTATTGGTTTTTATTTCCCTGGAAAATCTATGTCTGTCATTGCAAACAATGCAATAACAATATTGGTTTCCTCTTATATGCGCAGCATTCTCCATGCTCTCTCTTTAAAACATAAAAATTGCAGCTCTTCAATTTTAACCAATAAGTAAAATTATATATTTTTTTAAAATGTGACAGTTGATGTTCATTTTTTTGTTTATGTTATAATGTAATCAGTGATGTTTTGTTATCATCAAGGTCAACACTCACTCCGAGGCTTTTCTTCCATCAGAAAACTATGATAGGTTATATAACACAACTAAAACATGATGAATAGCACATATAAGGAACGTTATTTCCTAGTAATTTCTATAGTTAGTTACTCAAAGTCTTATTTAGATAAAAAAGATTAAGTCATTTTGCTAAAAGGATACTTCCTTTCTTTGCATTTAGTAGTAATTGCATCGTTAGCTGATTAACGTTAATAACTTTACAGCCCAACATACCAATACCATTAACAATAATTCGACATTTATATGGATACAACTGGCTTTCAGTGCTATTCATTTAAATAAATCAGGAGCAAATGTGTTTTTTTTTATTTAAGTACGAGTATAATCACCATCTAGTTCTTTAGGCTTGAACAATCCATGCAGCCGTGAAAAACAAACAAAAACATTATTGTGTTTCCTCATGCAACGCCGCCATAATCTGTAAAACCTTTTCACACTGCATCTTAACTTAAAAGCTGAAAAAAAATATATGAGTTAGATAGTTATCTAAAAAAACTTTCCGTATTAGAAAGATAAAATAAAAAAAATATATGACTAAATAGAACTGTACTTTTACATCTTTTCAATGCTGAAACAATTAATATAGTTTACATCACAATGTAAAAATAACTTTCCATTCTGAAAAATTATATTAAAAAAACATAAATAAATAAAATTGAACTGTTTATCTTGTATCTATGATATAAAAGTACAAGATAGAATGAACCAAGAAATTATATAATGTTTAACAATTTCATGTTTCCAAATATAAAAGTTAAAAGCTTAAAACGAAATGAAAATGAGATGAATATTGTCTTCTTCATTAATATGATCTAATCTTTGATGGCGTTTAACATATTACATCTCTAATTATGATTTGCGAATGATTGGTTTAGAACACGTGGAAATGAAAAAAAAAATAGGTATCCGTTTTTTTCTCTCTCACTGTAATAAAATGTAACAGTAACTCCTTATTAAAACATTCTGAGTGAAAATTATTTCTGAGAAAAATGTTGAAATCATAAGTTATGATTATAATCCTGGTAACTTTGATAAATATTAAAAGACAGTTAAAACGGCATGCAGTTTTTTCTATACATAAAAAATCTGACAGTTAAAAGACTGTATGTATCAACTATATTCCTTTTTAGCTTGATAATAATGACTGATATGTCGGTTTCATTTCATTGAGAATTTGAATTTTACAATCAAAACAACTTGTTTCTCCTCAGTTCTCGGTATAGTATATAATTATAGACTTTAATCATGCAAATAATATTAGTTAGATATCTCGGAAATCGATATATACTGAATTTCCGTCGCACGACAAATTCCGATCAAGTGTATAGCTAAATCGCCAAAGCATTTACATGATAATGAGTTTTATCAACGACCTTGACTACACACGAGAGTCTTCAAATGATGGGTATAAACTGAATACTATATGATATTGAATGACTAATCTTTGTTTGACGTAATATATGGTAGTGATTTTGTATTAACTTTAGAAATGAGATCAAAAATACAAATAAAAATTAATGTCACAGATTTTGGGCCTTCGTCTTGACTTAGAAAAGGGAATGAATTATTCGTGAAATAAGAAAAAAAAAATAATTTACTTTTAGATATAGGTTAAAACATCCTAACAAAAATTTCACAATTCTGATAGACAAGAAAATAAAATGTAGCTGTCATAGATTTTCAATTGTTTAATTGCCTGTCTTAAGTCATGAATCGTATCAGTACGTTTAGCTGTTTGGAGAATTAAGTACAATTTGTAGATATAGAAATGGTTTTGTTTATATTTTTTCTTTTTCTTAGAGTCAGACCTATTGAGAATACACATGTATGATTCTTAAATGTTCTATTCGTTTGTTAGCTGTTGAAGTGATTTATCAACAACATCTCTTTTATTTCGTCCAATTGTCATACAACATGTACAAATGAGAGGTTTAGATAGCTATAAAACAAGCTGAATTCACCATTTTTGTACACAAGAAAATGCTTGTACTAAGTCAGGAACATGACAAGTGTTATTTATTTGTTGATGTGTTTGAGCTTTTGACTTTGCCATTTGATTAGGAATTTTCTGTTTTGAGTTTTCTTCAAAGTTCGGATTTTTTCGGACTCCACTTTTTTCGTATATTTTTAACATACGGAAATTTCAAAACAAAAATATGACAATAAATATTACCACTGCCTTTATAAACAAAGTGGTGTGCATTGGGGTTTGTTCCGTGCAACAGAGTAGTCAGAGACATGCTGTGTTTGGTAACTTCTTTGTACACACGTGCAGCTCCAATGATGCCTTGTTTTCCTAACTGTGCTATACAAGACTTTGTATTTCCATACTCATTATAACATGTCGTCATGTAACGAATGAAGAGTCGTCGTTTAATGAGAAATTTATAAACTACAAGTAAATTAACTTTGCACATTAGATTATTCAAATCACGTTTGTTTTACTGAAGGTTATAAATACTCCGTTGTATGAAAATAGATATCATAAAGTACATTCCGTTGAAAGCAATTAAATTACAGATATAAAGTTGAATATTATATTGCGATGTAAGCAAATCATACAATAGTAGCATGCTGTGAGACCAAAATGATATACACATATAGATCTTGTACTAGTGTCTGTCATTAAGTATCATGCATAATGCGTTTTGAGTTTTTAATATCAGTTGCTGATCTTTCGTTGACATACGTGTTTTTGAAAGTAATCAGTGGAACTTTTTTACATTTAATGAACGTTTTTAAAAGATTTATTTCTTTTTGTGTATTGTCTTGCATGTTTCTTCATACCAACGATATATAAAATAAACTGTATACCAAAATACATCGGAAAGGTGGAGTATTTTGAGCTTCCAATGTATTGTTAAACAAAACAATAATTTCTCCGAAAGTGAAAGAAAATGTCTAAGAAATCTTTAAGAAATCTATCGTGTTATGGGGGTGTAAAGAGTCAAATTAACTTACAACTATGTTCAAAAACGACTCCCTTTCGGACAAACCGAACACCAAGTCCAAATCCTTTTCCAAATTGTTTAAATTTGTGTCGTCGACCGATTAACTTTCTTCTAAACATACGAGATATGCAGACATTGGCTCCGCCATGAGACCTTTCACACTGTCTTAAAATCGTGTAAAATTTGGTATATTCACATCGAAGCTTGTAATCTGTTGGTTAACAAATAAAACAAATAAAATAAATGTAACATTAATTTTCCTTCAATTTTACCTGCCTTTCTCTGGTTAAATATTATTTTAACTGTGTTCAATTCGCAAATCGTTTTATTTGACTTTGATATAATAAACTGGATAAGGTTTGACATATCATTTAGAAAAAATAATACATCATGAAATACTTTGAAATAGAATAATGGAATATGGAAAATAGTTGGGTTCTTATGGGGTTTCATTTAAAAATACATGTAATACTTGATATCATATAAGATGAGGTTTTATTCAAACAATCGAACACATATATTGGATATAATGCGAACAAAACAACAAAAACAAAGAAAAATGGAAGAAGCAAATATTAAACAGCGTCGGTCCCACTGGTAGAATAGCCTCGAGGTCGCTTCTCTTGCCGTATATACACTTTTATAATACATTTTTATAGTTTAATATGTAAAGATAAATATTAAAATGTAAATAACGCAAAGAAAAAAATATACTTACAATAACTGTGATAAAGAATTCCACGCCCAACTAAACTCACACCTAGTTTACGGAAACGTTTGAATATCGGACTAACAACTATCTTTGACGAAGTATGTCCTGGAATAAGAAAACAATAATTATTCTTATATATACAGCATCGATTTTTTTTAACTCCGAATAAGCTATTATCTTAATAAGATAAAGATAATAGGACTGGATACTATAATTGTTACTCGTTCACACAATACAAAAAGAGACAGAGCATATCTAGGGTCATTCAAAACTCACAACACGAGAAGAAACTAGTATCTACATGGACAAACAAAAGAAAGCAGGAACAAGGAAATCATGTCTGCAGACATTAAAAAAAATATTTAAAGACCGGCCATCATGAACTCCACGAAATTTCTGAGAGTTACCATAGGTGCTCTGAAAGGTACAGACCTGATGCACTTCAATAGCTGGTAATGGAGTGAACATTAGCCTGATAAAGCATCTATGTACAAATAGCAGATCATGTAAATAAAGGCAACAGTAGTATACCGCTGTTCAAAACTCATAAATCCATGGACAAAAAACAAAATCGGGGTATCAAACTAAAACCGAGGGAAACGCATTAAATATAAGAGGAGAACAACGACATACCACCGAAACGTAACACACACAGAAACGGACCAAGCATCAGACAAAACACCACGAGAATAACAAATATAACATGAAAACCAAATACATGGATTTGGGATAGACAAGTACCGTGCCACGTCTTATCTCAATATCTCAAAAATAAAAGATAACACAAACGACTCAACGTTAAAATGCAACACACACATAAACGAACAATAATATAACAATGGCCATCTTCCTGACTTGGTTCATGTAATCGAGATATAAACATACTAGCACGAGTGCCCTGTCTGTTATCATATACCAATGATATTTTTAATGAAGTGTTAATTTTCAATTACAGGCTATTGCAGCGGAAACATTTTCCTAGTTTCCTAGTTGAATTATTATTCGTTTTATAGTAGATTCAATCAGTATTTATATAAAGAATATTATATTTGTTAACAAAATCAAAAACAATCTAAGAAGATCCACTGAAGTTATATTTTGGTTTTATCTTGGCTTTGTAACTTCAGTTCTAGAATCGAATGTATATAATGCCAGTGTACACAGAAAACCGTTTAAGTGCACGGGAATGATTTTTTTTCTGTGTCAGATAATTTAAATGTTCCTATATATAAAACCGATGGCACTCACGTATACCATACACGTTATACAAATCATAACTTGTTACAAAATAAACACTCCTTTTTATCTGTAAACCGTAACAAATAAAGTAAGCCTGATATTATTTTCGTATAAAGTCGTGTCCAGTAATTTTGTACAAAATCATTCATTTCGTTCTATATCATCTGCATGTCAATATAATCTACTACTTATACTTCTATCATAGCATTACCAGCAATAATTAATAATGATTACAGTAATCAGAAAGATATAGTTAGATTTCTGTGAATCCCTTCATGTTATATATACTGACCGACTTTAGAAACGCAAAACTAGATAATTTTTTTGTTATTTTTGAATGAATGTGTCCCAGTCAAAAGCGATGACTGCATGTTACAAACGCTAAAATAATTGTCAGAAAGGTCAACGAATTCTGTCTGACATGTTTTGGGTTCTGTTTTACACCTTCTGGTTTTGCATTTGTTCAACCCATTAATTGGTTTTGGCAATTATGCGATTGGAACTTGATGGCTTTTAAGGTTTTCCTTCAGTCGATTATTTGGCAATTCAGCTGATGGGAAACATTTATGGCATGAATCTGTACTCAATGGCACTCGGCCATTTGATTAGCAGTTGACGTTACGGCCGTAAACATGTCTGGCAAATGACGTTGCGTAATCAAATTCTGTTGACGTTTCATCGTCACTATACGTTGATCTGTTCATTGATGGCCAGCAACAAATCTTGTCTACTTGTATCGTTGTCGGAAGGACAGTAATACGAGTTTCTGAAGTCATACAGTATGGTTGCAGCACGTTTATGTTTTAATGTTTGCATAATTCTTAAGGGTAATTCAGTTTTTTCTTTCTCAGTCTTGGTAAAATGGAGATGCAACATTTTTAAACTGGTTTAAGTGAGGCAAAGGATTGAAAGAACTGTTTCACAAAGCACAACAACTGAAACAATCTTTCATGGGTTCAACATTTCGTTTTGAGAAATTCGTGCGACTTCAAAAATTCGGTATGTTCAATAACCACAGGTAAGTCAGATTTTGATTTTTTGTACGGAGAAAGAAGTATGATAAGCATGCAAAGTAGTTGTAAGAAAATCAAACAAGATTTGGTAAAAAAAATCAACAAAATGAGTGTTGCGTTTTTAAAGTCGTTCAGTATATGTAAATACAGCAATTTTAGTTCCCTATCATTAACATGTTTCTTTCATCCTGATCTGGTCTCAATAGAAGTATATATAGGTAATTGTACAAGTAACACAGCTTCTTACAGTTTCAATTAGCATAAATTCACAAAATCTTCATAAATGATTGTAATATAAATAAATTGTCAAAAATTGTGTGGGTTATAATAAAATAAATTAATACAAAATACCTAGACAAACACCTACGTGCCATATCAGCTATATATTTTCTTGTTTATAGTGAATCTCGCCTTATTTAAAACAATATGTAAGACATTAACCCTTAGCAATGGAGCTAGAATATTTTAATACTATAGCAATACAGATGATTGTTTATTACCTTCAGAATACAATATAAACAAACTATGGAGTTTTCTAAAACATATATTCTTATTATGAAACATCCTCATGCATCTACTCCATTTTCTGTAGAAACGCCTTCTTCTGCAGGTAAGTCGATACACTGAAAAGTAATAAAAAAAAACCCAGCTTTTGAGATTTATCTACATTATAACAGAAAAGACAAAGAATAAGATGTTTATGAAAGCTAATTAGAAGTGATCACGAGGATAATCGAACATTATGCATTTCATTGGTAATATTGCATCCCAGTACAATGTACTGATTTTTTTTTTTAAAAACAAAATAATATAGCTTAAACAACTATTTTGACCTGAGAATCACTGGTGAGTCTTATGTAGACGGAACGCGCGTCTGGCGTATGGAAGTATAAGCCTTGTACCTTTGATTATTTTGCAATATTTTGGATATGAATTATGATTGATATGGTCATAATTATAAATTAACTGTTTACAGCATTTTGAATTTTTATATTACTAAGTCGTTTCTACCTCAGGGAAAGGTACCCTTAGTTGTATTTGGCTAAAATTGAAGGAATGTTTGGTCCTCAAATCTGTCAACTTCGTACTTCATTTTACCTGTTAAACATGTTTTGATTCGAGTGTCACTGACGAGTCGTTTGTAAACGAAACGCGCGTCTGGTGCAAATATAAAATTCAATCTTGGTATATATGAGTTTATTTGGTAAAGATCGTTTTACATTTTCAAAGGGTATAACGTTATTAATCAGTGAAACTGACAATATTGGTCGAACAACTCAAACATACATTATACATTATGTAACTCACAGAGCTGAAAACACATTAGTAGCCAAGAGGTGCATTTTGCTCTTTAGTAAGATTTTGTTTCTTTGATACATTCTCATCAATTCTAACGTGATTTTTTTTATGGATCTAGCAACCAGAACACCGATATTCAACACAACTCATAACTGACTGAAAATCAAACTAACAGACAAGCAAATCTAACAAAGACTCTAACACAAGAGATTTTGATATCAAATTTGAATAGACACCAACAGAATATTTTTGTCAGGACAAGAACATACAGTCTATAGTATATACTAGTAGCATGTGCAAAACAAACAACAAATTACGGAAAATACAAGGGTTAACAAAATATAAACAATACTGTATTATAAATCGTTTTGTCCGAATTTAACATCTAGACTGGCCTACATTAGGAACGCACAAAAACAAAGAAAACCGATTATTGGATGCCTTAAGAGCATCCGATACAGTTTTTTGATATAATGTCATTTTTATAGTTTTGAAATATGTTGTAGGCCTTGGCGAGTTATGAAATAAAACACAAAATAAAACATAGGTCGCTGTGCTAGTTTTCGAGAAAATTGAGGCTGAAAATTGGGGATTTGTGCAATTTTGTAAAAATGTAAAAAAGGTAGGCAATGTTATGAAATTTTTGGAGCATATATTCTGCTTAGCAAATTATTAAGATCGGGTTCAATTTGAAGCTGTGATAAGTGACAATAAGTAAAAAAAAATCCATTCACGAATGACTTTACAATTATTCAAGCCTTGCTTGACCTTGCGGACCTAATGTTCAAAGTGGTATTTTTTTAATCCAAAAAATATGGAAAAAAATGTGTTTCCTAAAATGTCATTTTTATCATTTTCCCGCATAGACTGCATTTTGTCATGCTTTCTCCAAATCAAATTTCTCCAAATCTCAAATAAAAAATATATACTGAGCCAAAAAAGTTTAGCAACACTTGTTTTTTAATTTTATTTTTGTTCTTTCTGGAAAATTTTTAAATCAGTCATACCTTTTTCCTGGCGATTGATTTCGCGCCATTTCAGCTTTGGACGTGTAATTGATGTATTACCTTCTTTACCTGTACTTGTAAAACGATATTAAAAAATTCTCTTTCACTAACGTTTAAAAACACACCATTGCTAAGAAAAACACATTCAATCCTTCTTAATTTGAGTGATAAACATTCAGGTATTTCTGAAATGTCATAATTCCATTTGGTATTATTAAAATTATTTGTTGCTATGATTTTGTAATAAAATAAAATTTAACATTTTTGTTGCTTAACTTTTTTGGCTCAGTATATGTCACCATGCTAGATTCTAGATTCTATGATAAACGCCATTTATCCTAAAAACTGCGTGCCCCTATTGTAACCTCAACGTTTGCGCTAAAATGCACGACGTCGCTGTCACTTTTTCGACGTTTTCACTATAAATTACCGGCGACCTTGTTCAGATGTATAAATATTGCTTGTTAAGAGCTACCTATCAATATTGTTTTCGGAAAGAAAAATAAATGTAAATCATAAATACATCTCTTTGTTTGTGGTCTGAGTGAGAAATATCTCAAGAAATGTGATTACGGACTGTTGCTAATTTTTACGGCTTTGAAATTAAAGACTCGCCAATTTAGAACTTGACATACAGGTGCATGTACTGTACACATTCATGTATTGATATATGTATTAATTTATACCATATGTTGACCTCTAGATGTTTTTTTTGTTTCGTTTTGTTTGGTGGGCTGCTGTTTCATTACAATACTCCTTTAATTTCCTCTATTCACGTTTTGATCACCTTTTAGAATTTCACATTAAATCATAAAGTTGAACTTTTATTCGGGTCAATGATAACAATTGAACAAAATTGGGAGGCTTTAAATTTACAGTTTTTATAACTGACTATGCGATATGGGCTATTCTCATTGCTGAAGACCGTACGGTGACCTATAGTTGTTAATTTTTGTGTTTCTTGTGGAGAGTTACATTTCATTGGCGATTATACCACATCTTCTGCCTTCTTGTTGTCAGAAAACAAAACAAAATCTTATAAAGAAGAATCTTCAATATGCTTAAGGATGCTTTTGTCCAGACAGAGAAACTATTCCGTATTTATTTCAATTTTTGATTTGGCAAAAACGGTTGAAGAAATAGCGAGAGGACTGGACATATTACCTTTGCGTAATTTAATTTGAAATTATAACTATATATTTTTTTTCACCACAGCGAGACACATTGCGGGGTTCATAAAATATCGCACGTTCATTCCTCTGATTGTTTCCAGTTAAGGGGTTCCCGAATTTTCCCGCCAAAAAACACATTGCTTTCAACAATTGTAAACATAGCATTCAATTTGTGATCATAGGTTAAAGCTGTATTAAATTTTATTTGGTAATAGATATTCAACTTTAGGTACAGTTAAAGTAATGTTTTAACTCTTTTTCTGGATTAAGTTCTAGTTTGAAAGTTCAGTTTAAACCATAAAGCTAAAAAAACATTCTCTATTTTTTTTCTAAGTATTCATTTAAAATCCAGTATAAAGTTCAAGTAATTCAACTTTATTTTCATTAAATTTACAAATAAAAACCCATAAAACATCGTATGTTTTAACATATTTTTAATGGTACGACTTCCCCGTGGTACAAGTTAACTTTTTTGGTACGAGTTAACGTGGTACGAGTTTTCGGTGGTACGAGTTAACTTGCTTCCGGATAATATGCTGTACCATGTTAACGACGGACAGACGGAAGTCTGACATTTGTATACCATAATACGTCCCGTCAAAATTTGTGCTTGCAATATTTGCCACGAGACATTAAGCAACCAATTAATCAATTTATCGGACATAGTCTTGGTATAAAGCTGGCATTTAAGGTAGCGTCTTCCTCATATCAAAAATGATAATTGACATGCACTATATTAGTAACACCAAAAGGGCCAGTCATCTTGAGATTGTAACTATACGATATTTTTTGAAGATCTCACAGAAACAGTAATGTGTTTTATTTCTTATGGTTTTATTAGACTGTAATCCTGTCAGAATCAAATGCACTAATGTTAATGGTGTAGAAGTTAGATGCGGGAGAAACAGAAATTGGAGCATCGAAAAATCCACATTACATTTCTAATTACGGAAAATTACACGCATTACGTCCCGAAAAAAGTGAATTTTCGGGAATTTAAATGCTTAACGTCGCGCCAAGAATTAACTCCCTTGAAACTGTATCGAATGCCCTTAATACGAAGTTCCGTTAAAAGAGTTATACTACCAAAAGTAACATTATAGCACAACGATAACCAAAGGAGGTAAATGATAGATACATATATTTAGCACCGAAAATCTATAAATGAAGGACATCTTATTATAAATTATAAATAGTTATTGAATATTTATGTTATAGATAATGCATATTTTAAGGTTTTTCTTGTCGTAGAACACACCGAGGGGTGTCGGGATTGATCAAATGAAAGACCGACCGTAGGGAGGTCTTTCTTTGAGCAATCCTGACACCCCGAGGTGTGTTCTACGACAAGAAAAACCTTAAAATATGCATTATCTGACTTATATACCGTCAAAAAAATATTTTATTTTTTATAAAGATTTACAAAATTTAGTATCCTATATTACCGACAACACTAAAGTGGGATATTCCTTTCTAATGCGTTCAGGTTTTAATACGCCCTATGGCTCATTTAGAATGTGAAATGAAACTCACTAATAAATCTAGATATAAACCTTTTAAAATTTATTATCCATACACAATGAAAATATAACTGTAACTGCATGAAGTAAGACACAAATATATTGTTACCATCCGATAACATTTGTAGACTGAAATGAAAGAAATTGCTAATATAACTATATATACAGAATGTCTTTTCGGCCTTGTATCACCATCACTGTTGATCCAATGGATTACAACGGTTTATGGCAAATACAAGACACATTGTAAGTTATGTATTGTACCACTTAGTTTATGGAAAAGGGGGAGGGGTATGTTTTTTTTTTTCTATTTGTAATCTCATTTCTATCGGGGAAAAGTGGTTATTTTTTTCAACAATTTTAATTGAATCGAATGAAAAATTCAGAAAGATTGTCTTTTGAGTAGCAATACATTTTTTTAACAGATAATCAGGATATAATTATATACCCTCCGCACCCGACCCTTTTCTGAGTTACGTTAATGTTATTCAATAGAATATAAGATTATCTTATTAGCTGACCATTTGATAGAGTAAAAGGTATACATAAATTTAAAAAAGTTAAGAACTGACACAAAAACGAATATAAATACTTGTAGGTCACAGTATGATTTCCTATTCAGCGTTCATCGTCCTGAACATGCATGAAATATTTGCCACTGGACGTTAAGCAAGCAACCAAAATTCAACCAACCTATTAAGTGTGACTCAATAAGATTTTCAAAATCTAACACACGAATATGTTAAATCTGGCTTTTTCTTAATGAAAGTCTATATTAAAATTCATCTCCCATATATGATAATATTTCTTGATTGTAGCGATAGATTGACAAAACTTCACGCGTAATTTGTTTCTAAAATTAAAATGCGGGCAATGAAGGTTTCTTTTACATCTTTCATCGATTGAACTTTAAAATATAAATTTCCAAATCGGCAACAAAAAACAATCAGACGAATAAAATTTTGAAGTAAATTATAGATTGCATTCTTATCAAGGAAAATAATGACCTCACACAGGTCATTATTTTATGCCTTTGAGCATGTTTCATTGAAATATGGTATCGTCCGGGTTGATTCTGAAAAAGAATGACCTGTCGTTCTGAAAGTAAATAACTCCATATAGGTATATAATAACTATGTCTTGTCACTTTCCGATGAATGGAGGTCGCTTGTTTATGTTTATATTTTAAATATATTAGAAATTCAAACACTTACACACTACAAACATTTAGATGAGAAGTAAATAGTTACCCCGCCCGTCGTAAGAAAATCTTCTATGTGTTACTTTAATCGATTTTCTTTGATGACCATGGTGTTTTCTCTGTATAGAAGCATGGCCTAGTATCCCTTGTTTTTGTAATTGAGTTACACATACATCAGGATGTTTATACTCATGTATGCATGTGGTCATATAACGTACGAAACGTCTTCGTCGTATCAGAAATTTGTAGACTGAAATGAAAGAAATTGCTAATATAACTATATATACAGAATGTCTTTTCGGCCTTGTATCACCATCACTGTTGATCCAATGGATTACAACTGTCGCTGGTTCAGATTACTTAATATTTATATGTAGTATATACTTGTTACAAGGGAATGGCGAAAAATACCAAAGGGATAGTCAAACTCATAGACCGAAATCAAATCAACAACGCCATGGCGAAAAAAGAAAAGGTCAAACAGACAAACAATAACACACAAGACACAATACATAACATATAAAAACTAAAGACTTAGCAACACGAACCCCACCGATTGATAATTTTAACAAATAAATTTCCAAAAACATTTCAAGACCTACTTTTTTATAACTTCTTTTTTTCTGTACATAATAGATAAGGTCAGTAAATCTGCCACTGTGATTTTATGTTGAAAACAATTCAATATCATTTTCATATTTTCATCATTTATTTTTTTCCAGACAGTTTATGTCGAACGTAATGTTTGTTGTCAAATCGATTTCAACCCACTGACGCAATTGCGTAATTTATATTCATTGTTGTAAAATCAATTATTAAATGCTAACAATATACAATTCATTTATTCAGAACAAACTTCTAAGAAACATGGATTTAATGTGTATTGTTGCTTTTTCTAGACATGCTAGACGTCATAAAATTATTTTGATCACCGAATTCCTACAATTGAAGATAGTGAAAAAAATATACTTTGGATTTATTTTTAGGACTTGTATTGTGAAAATAATTGTATAATATTCGAGATTGCATGTTAGTTACATTAGTGTATCACTGTTTTTGATGTCCTGTGGTTTCTGTTATTGATTGAATATGTAATTTATTTGTTGTTGTTCTGTGGTTTGCATGTTGTGTGTACTACTATATTATATGTTTGTGCCTTTCTCTGTGATAAATGTTCTTGTGTGTCTTTGTGATGCATTTCCGTCATGTAGTGTTGTCATTTTACTGTTGATTTATTTAACATTGTCATAACAGCGGGAGGTTTGTCTAACCATAAAACCAGAAACAACCAACCATTTTTTTCATTAAAAGGTCCTGTACAAAGTCAATAATATGGCAAATATTTCATTTCTATAAAATTGGCGTTTGTTTTTGTTGCACTCCAGTGTCTATGTTGTTTCTTTGTTTCGTCTTATAGTTGACGTGCTTTCGGTTTCGGTTTGTATCTAGATTTGCTTTCTTTTTATCAGTTGATGACTTATAAAACCAATATACTACTGTTGCCTTTTATGAAATAGATAAATTCAGTCGTATTTTGCTAACAGATTTGTTTTCATTTACTTTATATTTTCCCAAGCGTCAAATTACTCATACAATTTAGTTACGTCTTTTAATTTGGTAATTGGTGTAGGTTAGACCTGAAGCAATCAAGTTTTTGACATTTTCGTTTATTGAAACAGATCATTTCGAATTCATAGTTGACGTTGGATAAAGCCTTCCAGTATAAGTAAGTTACTCACAATGTGTTCTGTAAACTATCCCTCTCCTGACAAATTTTATCCCAAGGCCATACCCACGGCCAAATTTTTTGAACCGGTGTCGTCTACCTATAAGGTGTTTTTTGTACAGGTGTGGAAGGCAGCTGCGTATGCCACCTTTTGCCCTTATACATATTCGAAGTGTCCTGTAAAATGCTGTGTATTCAACACGTATTTTGTAAACTGTAAAAAGAGAAACAGTCATTTACAAAAACGCAAAGTAACTTTTTGAATGTTTATACACAAAAAAAGTTAGAGATATCTTATATTTTGATAGGAAATTGGATAAGCAAGACAATTACAACCATGATAAATCAATTTGTTTTAATTCATAACAGATTTTGTCTATCCAACATTATATGGACACAACAACAAAAAGACACCCTTTTTATTTCTTGACAATATGTCAAGGAGTGTTCTGCTTAAAATATAGAAGAAAGGTTTGACTTACAGTATCTATGGTAAAGAATTCCTTGTCCCACTAGACGAACTCCTAGTTTTCTGTAGAGTCGGAATATACGTTTGTTCACTCTAATATCATGTTCATGCCCATATCTGGAAGGACCATGGTGTGAAACAAGGTGTTGTGAAGTAACTAAAACATTAAAAAACATATATAATCAGAAAAAAAAATGGTTCAAGAAAGATCAAATTTTAAAGTTTTTCATTACTTATATAAAAATTACACTGGATATAGGGCCATTTTCACTAACTCAATGGTCACGGAAATTTCCTTATTATTCTGAAAATCGTCAATATTTCGAAATAGATGTCAGTTTCAGATGTTGTTCTGGTTAAACTGATTGGTGAGTGCAAAGTTGCTTATATGGTTTTAATATCTTAATACTTTATAAAGCTAACGCTATTGCATGATGAATAAACATTTGATAAAAGTATTGTATTATAATGCGAAAATGGCAAAAGTGGATCGTGATACTGTAATTACCGGTATCCAAGGGATAGTATCACTGCTGTTTGAGATGGGACTCTTGTTTGTAAGACAAGATTTTTTGCGTTGGTTTGTAGACTTATATATGCATGTCTTTCTGTTTCAAAGAAAAAGATTTGATTGGAAAATATCTAACAAAACAGAATTGAACATGTCACGCCTTTAGTTATAGTGTGCCGTCTATTTCATGGTTTTTATTTTGTAAAAAAAAATTGTTGAAAAATATAGTCAACGATAAGTTTTAGCAAAATATATGAGTATACTAATTGACCTTTGAACATACCCCTTTGAGTCACTCGTTTGCCTCTCCATGTAACAGCATGCTTTAATATTCTTTGTTTTTGCAGCTGAATTAAACAAACACCAGTATGATGATAGCTGTGGAGGCAAGTCGTCATATAACGAATGAATCGTCTCCTTCGTATCAGAAACTTGTAAACTGAAAATAAAAGATTAAGTTTTATAGGAATAGTATTATGTAAGGTAATAATTTATCTTCCACAGAGATAGTACGTTTCATAATCTTTTTTGCGAACTTCATATATTACCTGAACTTAATTTGTTAGTCTTTTTTTACAACCCATTTATATTACAGCAAACACTCATTGAGATGTCTTCTATTGATGGAAAGTTTTACCAGTTACTGTATAGACAAGAAGAGCAAACCAAGAACGACAACAATATTGTGAACTCATTCTAAAAGGTTTTGAGAAAACTCTAGTAAAATTCAAACTCTCACAAATATATTTCAGATGAAATTTTAAACAGAAGCGACAGGAATATCTTTGATATTAGATAACTTTGACAATGAATTAAGTTGCTTATGGTAGTTAAGTGCACTAATCTATTTCTGTAAAAAAAAAATGAATATGATTAATTGTTCATATTGTTTTCAACTATCCCTCTCTATCTGTGTTTACTTCAGATACCACCAAGCAGATTGTTTGTTACCATTTTCCAAAATAACTGAAACAATTTTGAAAAGTAACAATTTATTGCAACATTTGTTGATTAACAAAAGCATTCTTTGTTTATCTATAATATTTTTAAATTATCTTTATACTTGTTTTCAATAAAGTTTTCGTGAACGCTGATGAAGTGATACACACAGGACAAATGCTAATTGAACAATGTTGTGTTTTAAAGTCAACTTCTATTTTAACACAAAATAGTTCATGTATTTGAAATTTTAAATCTTAACTGCACTTAGTATTCTTTTTTGTTAAGCAGCAGAAACTTACAATATTCTTTATACACTACTCCCCTCCTAACAAACTGTATTCCGAGTCCATAACCCTGACCATATCTTCTAAACCGGTGCTGTTTACCAATCAATGATTTCTTGAAGAGGATTGGGAGACAAGCACCGACTCCATCGTGTGTTCTTCTCATACATGACCAGAGTGTTTTATAAACTATAGTGTAGTCCACACGTATTCTGTAAACTTGCAAAACATAAATGGCATAATCAATCTAAGAACATTTGAATAATTACAAAACATACATAGGTTGATTCTGTGAATCTCTTTACATTTTTAAACAATGTGATTAAAATAATTAATGTGAATGAATCCCTATTTGCTCTTTCGTTTGATTATTTCCTGACAACCAGTGGAATGAAAGAAAAGCGGATATTTATCATTTAATACAATTTTTTAAAACCTTTGTCTTTATCTTAATATTTGGGATTAATTATAATATTTATCAATCAAAATCAGAAACACTTCTGATGAGACATTACTACATCACACAACTTGTTTCTGTGTGAACTCTAATGTATAATGAAATACTGCTAAAGAAAAAATAGTATATACTCCAGGTGGGCATGTTCATGTTTCATTTTATTATTGTCTCATTTTGGTATACGTTAGTTTGTTAAGTAGAGTTTCTTACAATATCCTTTAAAAAGAATGCCTTGTCCAACTAATCGAACACCAAGCTTCCGGTATCGTCTAAAAATCCGCCTGTCGACTTTAATATCATGGATATGTCCAACACCTGAACTGTGATGCACAAACTGGTGTTTTGTTGAAACTAGAATATAGATAATGTTATACCATACAGCTATTGAGAAGCGAATAAAATGGATTCCATTGTTAAAAAACATGTTGGTTGCTGATAGAGTATGTTTGATTTAATTCCGATTTTTTTTTGAATTTGTTACAGTGGGTTTTACAATTTTGAACTTGAAAACATTGAAAAGATACTTGATAAAACTATCATTGAATAACTAAAAGATAATTGCCTCTGTTAACTTACAATTTCGACTGATTGTTTTCTGTACTTCAAATGAATGTGCATTTCCTAGGAGTCCTTTGTCTTGTAATTTGTCAATACATTTACTAGTTCTTCCTTTGCTGTTCACACATACAGTCATATACTTTATGAAAGTCTTTCTCACAACGTGATATTTAAGATCTGGATAAAAAAATGTGAATTCATTATATGCATGTAATTATTTTTATTAAAACGTGAAGCAAACACACAGCCTTTCAATTGATATTTTGTCGTGTGGTTTTCTATGTTGTCATGTTATGCTATTGTTTCAGAAAAAGGGAGAAGGTTTGGATCCATTTAAACGTTTTATTCCGATGCAATTTTTTGCACCTGTCCTTAGCCAGGAATCGGATGTAAAGTAGTTATCGTTTGTTTATGTAATTTATACTTGTTTCTCGTTTCTCGTTTTTTATATAGATTAGACCGTTGGTTTTCCCGTTTGCATGGTTTTACTCTTAGTCTAGTAATTTTGGGATCCTTTATAGCTTGTTGTTCGGTGTGAGCCAATGCTCCGTGTTGAAGGCCGAACATTGACCTATAATGGTTTACTTTTTTTTAAATTGTTATTTGGATGGAAAATTGTCTCATTGGCACTCACACCACATTTTCCTATATCTTTTGTGTATACTGTAGAATCTGTAATATAATCGCAACAAGAATGGTCATAATTATTTCACATCCTATAACCGCTGACGTAAAGTAGCATACTGATTGTGTAAGGTACTTGTTGAATAAAAGAACAATGTTGAAATACCAAGATTTCAATAAGAGACACACATGTATTGTCCGTATATACATGTTGTATAATAGAATTAAAATACTAATGATATAAAAGGTAAAATAAAAGTATAGATTAGACAGATAAAAAAGTAATAGATATTTCAGTATGTCGAAATCTTTAATGTACTGTTGATTCAATACAGAGAAGCAAATTTTGTGGGTACAATTATTTTCATTTTGAAAAATGTTTATCTAAACCGATATGAACTACTAGTTCACCAAAACCACAATTATGCACAAAAAATAGTCTACCATGAATATTAGTGATTACCAGTGTAATATAGTTAATTTGTTCATGCTCACAATAGTTTTCATAGACGATTCCTTTTCTAACAAATTTTACTCCTAGACCAAACCCACGACCATATCTTTTATATCTTTGTCGTTTCCCTAGCAATCCACGTCCATATAATCTAGGAAAGCAATGCGCAACTCCACCGTATGTTCGAATACATTTCTTCATTGAAATATAAAGTCTTCTTTCGCTACATCTGAGTTTATAAACTGCAAACGATTATGTATAGTATTTATCCATAGAATTAACAACAAAGTATTTATATCAATATACAATAAGGTTTCCTTTTCTAGTACTCGGAATTCCTAACTCCTACAAAGTCATCATATACGAAGGACAACACGATAGTACAATTTGTCTAGTGTAGAAATAAACCATATTACATTGTTGTGTTTTGCAGTTGACTTGACCGATTATGTATACATTCTCAATTTCATGAATAGTGTAAAAATACTGCACACAGCGATAGTAAACTGTGTTTATGGTAATAGAAAATCTTCTGCTTTTTACAGTTAGCAAAAAAGAAAGTCATGAATTGTTTCTAAAAAATGCAGTAAAAAGAAATAAAATTACCGATTTTGAAAGAAAAACCCTCTAAACTTTGCATACAAACGTATACAATGCGGCATAACTCAATCGACGAATTGAGTAATACAGAAATTCCCGTCCTTGTATAGACGAATGAACGATCTTTAATTTGGATCATACGAATTTATCATTATGATGTTCATAGCAGTACTAACATTTTTCTCTTAATCTAAAAAAAATCCCACTATTTATGTTTGAATTTTCTGCGAACATTAATGTGTTCTTGACATTTTATTTGAGTGTGAATTCACATGAGGGACGACGTCTGCAAAAAATGATACGGTTGCCCTGTCAACTCACCAGGTTTTGGTAAATGTAGAGTTCATGCAATTATGTCTGTCTCTGTGTGTTGTCTTGATTTGTCTCTTCCCAATCAATTTACAAGACTAAAACAATGGTTAACTCCTGTCGACTTGATTAAGCGTTTCAGATTTTTCAAATATTTTTTTATGATTAGACTGCTTACTACGGTTAGTAATTACAAAACAAAAGATCGTTTTGCTGTTATTGTCGTTTATTTGTGTTTGGTAGAAACTTTAATATCACGTACAAAAGTGAAAAAAGCCATCAGAAATCTATAGTGTGCTTGATGATTTGCGTTCTTTTCATGGCGTCTTATTTCATTTACATTACATCAATAAATGCAACATTATTACACCGCTGTTCAAAACTGGAAAATCGATGGGAAAAACAAAATCGGTTTAACAAACTAAAACTGAGGGAAACGCATTAAATATAAAAGGAGAACAACGACATAACATTAAAATGTAAGACACACATAGACGGACTACGCATTAGACGAAATCCGATGAGAATAACAAATATAACATCAAAACTAAACACATGAATTTAAGATAGAAAAGTAACGTGACACATCTTATAGTAATGTGAATTCACACTCAAATATAGGAGAAAAAAACCAAACGACGCAACGAAAACACAACATTAAAATGTAACACATACAGAAACGAACTATGATATAACAATGGCCATATTCATGACTTATATTATCTAAACTCACTTACAGTTTTTGTGATAAACAATTCCACGTCCTATTAATCTAACACCAAGTTGATGGAACCTTTTGAAGTAATGTCCAGCTATCGCAAGATCAGAACTTTCATGATGTTCAATATGACTTTCTATTGTCTGTCTACTCATATGTCTGTGTGTATTATAGTTTTGGCCATGGATAGCTACACGATGGCGGCCATGTCCAAATGCAGACTGATGATTGTGACGTAAATGTTTGCGTAAGCTTCTTTGCTTAATTACTTCTAAATGTGTTCTTCTAATATGGCTTGTTGTATGGTGGCTTCCTAAATGATGATGTTTCATATGGTTCGATACATGGTGTTTGTGGTTTAAATGCCTGAGGTGTTTTAGTATTAGTTGATGGCTAGAGAAATGTCTGTGATGTCCATGTTTTACCAAATGATCTACGTAATACAATGAAATTGTCAAAAGCCCAACAAGATATATAATAAGAATGTTGGGATAACATTTAAAAATTGTATCACATGTTCTTAAATAACATTACAATAATTGTAACAACATGTCAAAAGTAATAGATTCAGGTAATTGAACTTTGCAATGAGTTGACAGAAAAAAAACGGACCACATAATCATTAGAAAAATATAACTACTACATGTATACAGTCAACATCTTTGTCGACCTTAAGGGCATACGATACAGTTACAGGGAAGGTAATGACGTTGCTAACGTAAAATGTTATTTTCGCGACGTCAAACTGTAACATATCGGGAAAAGATGCATTTTTCGACTGATTTTTGTCATTCAAACTGATTTAATTTGAGAACGAGTTCATGGACCCCTATTTTTCAAAACGGCAATTTGTTTCATTTTGCAGGGAGATTATGTGATCCAAATTTTATAAA